>CAJUYG010002243.1:0-10041 GCA_910591675.1 Galerucella calmariensis | reverse complement strand
GTACCTAGATATACTACCTAGGTATACTCGTACTCCCACATAATATATTATTAACTTCCTCGGGATGGGTGAACTTGAAGGAGTGATATAGTTTGGATCGAGGCACAATAGACATATTGTCGCAGTGTTCGGTATTGAAAGTGGAAAAATATCTTAGTACTTTTAAATAATAATTTATGGTAGAAATAAAACAAATCAAGATTTAATCAGTTTTGTGCGTTTACTCATCTAGTGGGTTCATTGTTTGGAGGTTGTGAAACAGCTTAAAATCTTTAAATTTGTTTAATTCACCTTTTTAGGTTGTGGAAATCTTTAAGTGACATTAACATGAAACACCGTTCAGCTAGCCTGAACAGTGGCAAATGTGGCTTCAACAAAATAACACAAATGGACCTGGCACTGACTCAATTCGGATTTATGGGATTTCAAATAGCTAGAGCTGATCTGATTGGTATTCATTATGCAACTGAAGAAGAATTCAGAGCGTTCATTCACGTATGGAGGGTTGTTGGATACATAATGGGAATTGAGGATAGGTATATATGCTGAGATTTTGATAATAACAATGATTGGCTTAGTGGGGCATTTTGTAGTTTAATAGACATTATTATGACAGTATTTTTCATAATACCTATATTAATAGTATGTATGTACTGTATTATATTGTGTAAAGTGTTACAATTGTACCGGGTGGGCAAATAAGAATGGCCATATTTTACAATCTGAGTGTAGTACAGAATTGGAAAAGAAATAAGAGTGACCTCGAGAAAAACCACAACATTATTTACAGGCTTGTCTTAGCAGGGACATCATCAACTTTATTTTTTCAAATACGGTCCTGGATCTTTCATTGCATTTTTTTTTCAGGTTTTTATACAGTGTGGCCCATTTTGTTTGGAAGCACCCCCGTAAAATCCGCATTTCTCAACCGATTTTGTTTTAATTTTTTTTTGGTAGATTCAGTATTAAAAACAGTATTTTTTCACAAATTTTCATAGCTTAATTACTGTTTTCAAGGCCCTCTATGTTAATTTTTCTTTGCCAAAAAAGACAAAAGTACATTAGGCATTTTTTTTCTCAAATATACTATACCACTGGATTCAGAATCATCACTAATGTAAACTACCAAAATTTTATGGACACATTTTTATTAACGACAAGGTATATTACAACATGAATTTGGAAAAAGTGGTATTTTCATTAATATTTTACGTAGAATGTAGACAAATTTTAAATATGGCAACATGGTAAACAAAAACAAGGACTCAAACATATTGCACTTGTAGTTGGCTTTGACAAAGATTACAGAATAAAAATATAAGATGTTTCACTCGTTCGAATTTATCGCGTAAAGCACCGATGGCGTTGGTGACTGTCTGGTGACTTGGATGGTACAGTACGTCGCTACGTCCTTACTTGCATTTAATTATACGGGACGTCGCCCGTCGAGCGCTGTTATTTTAGAACGGTGTTTATTGGTTGTTCGTGTTTTATATTTATGTTGTATAGATTTTTTGAATTTATTAATTAATTGTTGAAATGAGCAAAAAGTAATATTAATATTTTTCTCTTTAATATCAAAGCTTAAACACTTAATATTTTGTAATATTTGCTAATACAAAATTACGGATTTATTTTCATAATAAGGATATTATATAAACAAGTACATTGAGCAAGAAAACACAAAAAATTTGCTGAAATTACGTTACTGGCCAACGTTTGGAGCGCGGGAGTGGGAAGATATTTTATACTCAACCTCTCCATACTGACTGTCTGTGAGACAGTGTGTTAGTACTTAAGGATTAAGGGCTAGAGAATTTTGTTTATTTCATTTAGTCTCCTGTCTTCCAAAAGTAACAATAATATTATAAAAGTGGTTTTAAAATACCCGTGTGTTGTGCTGTGATGGGTTGTTCCAGCAAGGTGGGAAAACCAGAAATATCCTTTTATCATTTTTATACTTTTATCGAATTTACTAAATTTTCTACTCATCATCCATGTAATCAATTTCCTTTCAAATATTATGCAAGTTTTTACACCAGAGTCCGTATATATTTTACTCTCAAATGTATATTGAAAGATTTGAAAGACTATAGATTAAATTTAACACATAAACCAAACTCCAAACTTAGTATTTTACAACATTTATAAAAATTTTTAATAAAGTCCCGCAGCTGCTTCTCTTTTTACTGTTTTAAACTTGCCAATCCAAAAAATACGCGTTATTTAAAGATCAAAATATAAGATTTAGTGGCCCTATTATTCTGGTGGCTATTGAATATTTTTAATTCAATTTGTATCACAAAATTACTAAGATGCTGGATAAAAACTGTGAACTGATTCATTTTAAAAATCCAAGTTTATTTTTTACTTACCTTTTCAAATTCATATACCGAACATTTTTCGAAATAATTAACATTTAAAAATAAACCTTTGTGATAAAGAATCCTATTAATTTAAATATATATTTCTCTAATTACCCCTGTATAGCTTAAAATAAAATAAGCTTTTCCGACTTGTTCTGGCATCTACAACAAAAACGAATCGTAAACATAATTTTTGAGAGCGGCGTCCGTTTGGGACAGCAACTTGAATCAAACCGCCCTAGAGTGAAACATCTTATATTTTATTCTGTAATCTTTGTTACTATATTATGGTCTGGTGAAAAATTTTTTACGTCATATACGGGTTGTACTTCCTACTAGCTCTTTCATGGTGGAGGAGGCTTACGTAATGGTAAATGGTTTCTGATTATATCATGCAAATTAGATTTCAAATTCTCTCACAAAATTTAATTTGTATTTTTTTTTCTAGATTTAATATTTGCCGCGACTCTGTAACTGAAACGAGAGGAATCTGCAACATTTTGATTAATCAAATATTTTATCCTCGAGTCAGTGCAAAGGATAAAGATTTCCTAAAAATGTCCAGACATCTAATCCGGGGAATGTGGACAATGGACCCAATGCTAGAATTTAAAGTTATAATGAATTACTTAAATATTTTAGTTAAACCCTTGCAATATTCTAAATTGAATAATAATAATTATAGTAAGCAAAGTAAAAATGAAAAATATTTCCAATTAAGTTATGTTCAGGAAATGCATTTCAATTTAATAGATTTCACTATAAAATTTTCATTAAAGTATACTATTTTTAGATTGTTTTTCAACTATTTGAAACATTTTTCTCTTTGGTTGATGGAAGTATGTCCATTTTTAGCATATTATAGTTTTGGTAAAGCAAATTCTTTGGTAAATATAAATATTTAAACTGAATAATGTTATAATATTATAGGCTAGAAATTAAATATTTGGTTAAGAAATGCTCAGAATATTATTCAATCTTTAATGTAGAACTCTCGGTAAAATAAAGAATTATTATTGGGTGAATATAAAAAGCTCTCTTCGTACCTTAGTATCTATTATGTTACTTCTATTACTTTTCTCCACTAGTACGTAATCGCACATTCTCTTTCCATATTCATTTCTGTTGTTTTCTCCTTATGTACCTATTTCTTTTGCGTAAAGTTCGTCCTTTTTACCTACTCTGCCATTGCAATCTCCTAGTATGTAAATTTCGCCCTTGGTTTTCCCGTTTTCGTAATAACCCCCCACTCTCAAGAATAATAAATAAAAAGTAAATTATTATATATTATTTTTAATAATTTAGCTCAGTCAGATATAGCTACATCACACAACACGATATTGTTTAGGGTCTGGATGGTTTGTATCTGGCGCGGAATATATCGCAACAGTACTTTTATCATCGATTTGGTGCACACAGTCTGCTGAGAGGGCGGTCAAAGTACTCTGTATTATTTTCACATAAAATTGTACATCTAAAATTAGACTGTAATGATCTAGTTGCCATGTTAGATTATCATGTTCCTAGATTCAATTCCCGCAATAATCAACTGTTTTTTCAACGAACTTATCGAACTGGAAACCACTTATGGAATAAAATTCTTTTTTTATTGGTGAACCATTTTACCTATTTAAAGCACGCCTCAGCGTGGCAACATCAACAACTCGAGAAACGAAGTCTAAATCTTTGGTCTAAATATTCCAGATCGTAGAATGGATTTCTGCGAAAGATTGATGAATAAGCTGAACAGAAATGAGATAGCTCTTGGTACCATTCTTTTTTCTGACGAATCCACATTCACATTGAATGGAGAGGTAAACCGACAGAACTGTAGATATTGGTCAGCAGAGAATCCTAATTGGATGCGTGAGACACATACTCAGTACCCTCAAAAGGTGAACGTTTGGGCCGGTATCATAGGCGACCATATTATTGGTCCTATATTTATAGATGGAAATTTGACAGCTGAAAAAGATTTAAATATGCTTAGAAATGAAGTTATTCCTGCTTTGGCAAACTTATATCCCAACGCAATAGATCCTAGCTTACTGAATGAAAATGTTTGGTCCCAGCAAGACGGGGCAACACCACATTATGCTTTAATGGTAAGAGCTTATTTAGATGAAATCTTCCCCAATAAATGGATTGGACGAAGAGGTACTATTGAGTGGCCAGCTAGATAGCCAGACCTTACGCCGTTAGATTTTTTTCTGTGGGGTTATCTCAAGAACAAAGTTTATGCAACACAGCCAACTAGCATTGTAGACCTCAAAGACAGGATAATTACAGAAATACGGAATATTTCACCTCAAACTTCAAACAAAGTTAAGGAGGAGTTCTATAGGAGACTGTGCTATTGCCAACAACTAGGTGGAGAACATTTTGAGCATTTATTTTAATGTATTAAAATCAAATACATCAGGTATTTTATGTATGTGTTTAATACCTGTAAAAATAAAAATTTCACCCTGTATAATTCATAATTGACCATACATTATTTAGTTTGTTGGAATCGGTTCATTAAGAGGATTTTAAAAATATGCAAATATACAGGGTGTTTCATTAAAAAAAAAACACCGACTATGGCATACTTGCGTGAATTACCCTGTACATTAACATTTATGTTTACATAACGCACAACTCAATTCCAAATTTGACGTGTCTTGGCATTTTTTATAATTTTCCAAAATAATGACAAAGAATTTTATTCCATAAGTGGTTTCCACACTGTATATAAATCTTCACCTCTACAGTTTCTAATTGAAAATTATTCTAATATAGAAAAATCTTTTGACGTTTTAAACTGCAGCCAATTGTCAATTAGACGTTATTGTTTAGAAACCCAAATCTATCTTACATGCGAAACAGCTTTTTTTTTCTCTCTTGTTCTATATTTTGATTTCAATTGGTGCTAGTTCAATTTATGATATAATATGTGTAGTTTGAGCATACATAATTGTAATGTTATCAAAGGTAATACCACGAGTGCTTCAAATTTTATCGATAATTTTTTCTTTTTCATGAAAACTTGTTTATTTGGCAAGAATATGAAAACAAACCGATTGATAAAATCACGAGTCCGTTAGGACGAGGGATTTTATCTAAATTCGGTTTGTTTGAATGGTTTTGCCTCAAATAAACAAGTTTGAGTGATGAAAATAAAAAATTATGTGATAAAATTTGTAGAGCGAGTTGTATTTGGGAAGATTATTTTTTTCATAAATTTAAAATTTTGTATTACCTGAATGTTTAATATTCTCTTGGGTGATGGCACTCAATCGGTTTGTGTTCATTTTTCAATAAACTTCGAAGCACTTTTAGTTGTCAATAATGACAAAGTCAAATTAAAATTTTGACGTTTCGATGTAAACAAGGTTTTATCGATGAGGAAGCAGAATTATCAGTATAATACCGAATGATTGGCTAGAATAATGTATTGCTATTGGTTAAAACCACCAAAATGTCAGATTTTGACAAGTGAAAAAAATAATCTTATATATTGTGTTTTATTTAATTACCGTATGTTATTCATCTAATCACTACTAGCCTTATCCCGTAAATTGGGTTTATCCCGTAGGATATTGTGAATAAAAAAAAATTAAATAATACCTTTTTCTACTTCCGTACAAGTTTTAACACTTGGTATTTAATATACTATTAACTGCCCTTCCTATTTTCTAAGTTTACTAATAGCCTAAGCAAAATCACTCCACAAAAATAAAGCTTGTTTACGATATTTTGTCTTTACTAAATGAAAAAAAACCGCTGATGGTGATTATTTTATCTACTGCTTAGCCATAATTTTGTTCTTATCAATAAATTGTAAAATTTATATAATTTTCCAGTTTTCTTAATATAAAAGAAGACAACCTGCAACGCCATTATCTTAACGTGAACGTACACGTTAATTACAATTTCAACAATCACGATCCTTTGCCGAAATTCCTGCTACGCCACTGTTTTGATTGAAACTTTCTACTAAATATTTATGTTTTGATTCGATAATAGCATGATAAGATATATTTCAAGTGATGCTCCGGCGGTATTAACAATTTACTTAATTATTCCATATCCATATTACCGTGATATTACCTACTAGAAATAACTGTTGATGAATTTATCAAAATGGCTCTACCCAAAACATTTGTGCCAGGTTTCCACGATGAAGATGCAATTAAAAAAATGAAATACACTAAACTCGGTAATACAAATATGCACGTTTCAAAACTGTCTATTGGAACAGGAGGATTTTCTTATTTTTATGGGTAAGTAAGCATGCAAATAATTTATTTTAGGAATGATTAGATATACCTAGGTGCGGATCTGGTGGGAGTGAAATGAAATAAAATAGATTACATAATACAGGGTGTTATACATTTTTGGAAAGGAGAATGATTGCCCTTTCGAATGAGATCAAAAATTATAGGATGTTTCATTTGAAATAATACATATTTCTCCCTTTGAATTTGACCAACATTAGTAAAGCATCCTGTGTTGATGAGATGAGATGCCAGACAAGCCTGAAAAAATCTCTTTGATAAACTAGTGAAACTAGTGAAAACCACATCTCTTTGGAGCAATTAATAAGCTGGGCATTTATGTTTAAAATCAGTCACTCTTATTTGGGACACCCTGTATAATATAGTAGTATAAGTACGATTGGTTTGCGGCACATGCTCACACCACAGGGAAAAGCAGATTTGTATAAATTTTGCACACAATTATTTTTCTACCCCAAACTCTTCAAAAATAAATATCCCAAAAATAAATATATTGTCTTGGGTCATGGTCGTTCTCAACCAGTTAAAAATCCTCCTAATGGCAGAAAAAGACCTCTCGCACGTCGCTCTTGAAATAGGCAGAATAATCGCAACTTTAAAAAGTTGATAGACATGTGGATATGTTTTTTCTGCTTCTGCTGTGTATTTTTTGATAGAATCATGACCAACAGTTTCCTTAAATTGGAGAATACAATTTTTTAAAACGGTCATTTTTGCCTTTAAGGCAGAAGTGTTAATATTTAAAATTTCACGGTATCGCTAAATGAATTCCGCTGAACTGTCAAAATCTAACTGAAAAAAATGATCCGCTGGATTGGCAAGCACCATACTTTCTGTTGAGAACCTTTTGTTCAGAAACCCTTTCATAGTATCAATAATTCGGTAGAAAATGTTGGCCTTTCAATACTCAATTACTCCTATGTCAGCTCTAGAGCATGTGGCGTCTATCAAACCTAGTCCTATCAGTGACGAAATCAGCGAGCTTGCTACTGACTTGCTTTTTTCATTTCGATGAGGGAATTTCCAATGATACTTGATAATTTTCAGCAAACTCTGAAATTTTTAGATGAAGGTCAGTAGGTATAGTATTTTTCGTTTCTCATTCCATCTAATGTAGTAATGACGCTTTTAATAACATTAACTGCTCTCCCCAGAGTCGCACCTTTCTCCTGAAGGATTTTCAGTAGTAATACCCCTAGGGTCTTTGATAATACCGAGATAATTTTGTCATAGAGAATGCTGAAAGCGTGTTGCTTGATAATAGCCCAAGGCCGCAGGCCGAGGGCTATTATCTTTGAGTGCTTCCAAAGTACAAAAAAATGTTTATATTGATGGAACATTTTTACGTGAGTCTACCACAGCTAAGTTAAGTCTATGAGCTAAGCAGTTTATATCTTATTCTGTAAGTTCCTTGTGGCATTACTTATTCTTTTTTCTTATTCTTTTGGGAATCAAACCACTATAATGTTTTTTATTTTTTATTTCGACGTTTCGGTAGTGTTCCAGATACCGTTGTCAAGATTAACTAGTAATAAAATTGATAAAAAAAGAATAAGAAAAAAGCAGTTTATTCTTTTATTGACGTTTGTAGAAAAAATTGTATTCCGAAACGTATGTAATAGTATATACAATAGACTTCTTGGTGTGCATCATCGTTTGTGACGTATATCTGGGTATGTCGTTCACTTTATTTGCAATTTTGACCTATAGCGATATTCCATAACATGGCAATCATTCTTCAAAAGTATTACTCGAGGGATATGTTAAAAATTGAAGTATTTACTACAAACGATTGATACTCAAACTACACAATAAAAAAATGACGACTTTTTCGAGTTTCTAGTGATTATGACGTAGAGGAATGCAAGAAAACTATTTATGAAGTAATTAAAAGTGGTGTTAATTATATTGATACTGGTCCTTGGTATGGTCATGGCACGGCAGAAGAAATTTTAGGAAAGGTCAGTAAATTTGAATCAATATTTATTTTGATTTCAGGCATTTATATTGCAAAATTACATTCTCCGTAATATTTATGTATGAGCTGTTATTTATAGAAGTAGTTTAATAGTCATATTATAATCAGGGCTATTCACTAAGCAAAGTTGTTATGGATGGCAACTGTATTTCGTCGTCTGTTGCTGTCATATCTTCTGGGTCTTTTTTTGTTTGCCTATATATCTACCTTTAATAAATAACTTCATATGTTGTGCCATCGTCAACTAAGAAATTAACAAGAGCCCAAATGGTGTTAAAGCGATCCCTCATTTGTCTTAATTGGTTCCTCATTGGTCTCAATTGGTTCTTCATTGGTCCGCAGGTCCGAGGTTTACCCCTCGTTTTAAAGTTATCGAATTAAAATTTAATTTAACAAAACTTTAACACCCTGTATTTCGGAAAGTAAATGTGCTGGACCCCTTAATCCTTATATTATTTTGTCCAATTTCACGAGAGGTATCTACATTCAAACGTTGTGAGTGGCATTTGAAAACACCCTACACATACCTACCCCTTTACAGCCATTTAAATTTTACATTGTTTGATTAGTAGGTATATCTTCATCCATAATAGATGGGGCTGAAATAGGAGTGTTCGGGCAGGAAGCAAACACTCTGTATAGCACTAATATTATATTGATAAAAATAGTTTAAAGCAAAAAAAAGGATGTCTGGAAGGAGAAGAATGTAGACTCTGTGAAATGGATCAAGATACCCCTAATCACATACAGGATAAATGTATGTTACTAGAGCACGGATCATTCATTCTTTAGAATTGTTCATCCCAAAAACATCTCCCGAAATGAATAATCGTGAATGACGAAATTATATTGATTTATTGTTTGAGTCCCAGTTTAAGCAAACATTATTTTTCACTCTTTGCAGTGCTTAGAGGGTATTCCTAGACAAGCTTACTACATAGCAACCAAAATTGGCCGATACGAACAAGATCCCAATCTGATGTTTGATTTTTCCTCACAAAAAACTAAGGAAAGCATTGATGTCACTTTGAGAAGATTGAAATTGGATTACGTAGACGTTCTACAGGTAACGTGTTTCTCTCAATTGTATCCCTACAAATTAAATTCCTCACAGACTGAACTGAGACAAGAATACAAGAGTTAGAAAAAGTCAATAAAATTATCTTCTTTTTTTTATTTAAGAAAAATAAAGCGCATCAACCCTTTAGGTTATTAGCGCTACCAAATGAACAATAAATATTTAAATATTAAGTACTACTACAGTAAAGATATATAATATAAAATAAAATATTGGTAATAAATTAAACTTTGTGTAGAAACTGAATAGCACGTAGATAAGCTACCAAGTTTTCCATATTGTACTCTTCTCCTATAAGTCTGTACAGAAAGTACGAGGAGTAATAAATCATTCATTTAA
>CAJUYG010002242.1:28774-58589 GCA_910591675.1 Galerucella calmariensis | reverse complement strand
TTTTTTTTTAAATTTGGCCAATATCCTTGAAAAAATATACTCACCACAAGGCGCTGGCTTAATTTGGGACTAACCATGAGTTTGGTCATTTCATAAACGTATTTGACATAACGAGATACGTTCAATATCGTAAACTCCCCGTGTCTCATGGGAAAAGATTTCTGAAATAAATGAGAAATTATAAATGTGTGATAAGTTCATCTGGCAAAATATTTCAAGTTGATTCAATCAAGTATCAAAATAATTCTTCTAATCCTCTTGTTACTCACCTCACCCCATTTTATTAAATAACCAAAATCGTTTGTCATGAATAATGGTACATAGGCAGGTCCAGAACCTTCCGTACATATTACATGACTCACACCCATAATTTGAGTTTCTTCGTTATCTATTAACGTTTCATACGTAACGATGTCGGCCCTTTGGACGTCCAAACTTGTCATTTTAGATAAATCAATACTTTCTTAAAAAGAAAATCGAAATTCAGACGCCACAATAAAAATGAAGAATTCAAATGCTCAAAAGGATAAGAAAATTGGAATTTTTCTATTTTCAATTGACCAAAACCCGCGCGGGCCATAAAGTGAACTTTATGCCCACACGGGCATAAAGTACGACATTAGATAGTTGGTAACTGAGCAATAAACACACAATAATGAACCAGTATGACATAAATTAATTTTTGGTCCCTATCTGACACAACGAAAAAAATATGACAACTAGACAATCAATAATATTTTGAAGTTTAAGACTACAAAACTTTGTTGTCAAATTTTATTAAGGTCCATTCATAGTAGATCACATCTCTGGTAAAACGTGAAATATCGTAAGCCAACACACACTAATAGGTATTTGAATTTTTAATCAAATCATGCTATAAGCGTTAAAAGAGGGGTAGTAAAATCTTTATACGACAGGGACAGAATCATTTGTTCTAATGATAATCATTTCACAAAGGAGAAAACTCTACTAAAAATGTTGCCAATAATTGCCAATAATTACCAATAATTGCCAATAATTGCCAATAATTGCCAATAATTACCCGGCAGAATTTGTAAATAAAGAAATTAAGAATATAGAGAAGGGCTCATTGTTAATACCCCATAATAATAACAATAATATTAATGATTCAGCTAACATAATTTTTAAAAACTTGACAATACCGTATGTTAAGGGTTTATCAGAAAGAATTAAGAAAATTGTTGATCAATTCAACATTCGAACTAGCTTCAAATCTAACAATACGTTGAGAACTATACTAACAAAAACAAAACCAAAAAATGAAGAACAATCTTCAAAAAATTGGATATCTTGTGAATGCGACAAATTCTATTTAGGTGAAACATCTAGACCATTAAATATCCGAATAAGTGAACAAAAAATATATCAAAGATAGGGAGTTCTTTAAGTCAGGTATTTGTAAACATGCTTGGGAAGGGGGGCATAGAATTCAATGGGATTCGACAAAAATAATATTGAAAGAACCCAATAATAAAAGACGAAAAATCAAAGGAAGTGCTTCAATACAACTAAATGCAGATAAATATGTAGCTAGTATTTCAGCCGAATGTAGTCAAATTTGGTTACCAATGTTAGAAAGAGAAATTTCCAATAATCAATTACCTGCGTTATCAGGATAGCATCATAAGTTTTTATCCAGGTTTTCTTATGATTTATAATTTGAATAGTTGTTAATCGATACACATTTCAATACACAAAATCACAAAACTGAGTATACATATTTCAAAAACTTAAATATTCATACACAAAAAAACTATTAAGAAACGCGTTTTATTAACAACATTTCCAAAATAAGCGGAAAAAGTGCTATCCCAATAAAAACCGTTCCTGGAAAGTGCACTTCACTGGATTCCATTTCTAGTAGAATATCATATCGTTGGAATGTCATAAAATGAAATATTTCATTTCACATTTTGCCACAGATATGATCTACTATGAATGGACCTTAATAAAAAATTGATAACAAAATTTTGCAGTCTTAAACTTCAAAATAATTTTTGATTGTCTAGTTGTCATATTTTTTCCGTTGTGTCAGATAGGGACCAAAAATTATTTTATTATTAGTTAATCTTGACAAAGGTAGCTGGAACGCTACCGAAACGTCGAAATAAAAAAATAAAAAACAATATTGTGGTTACAAGGAACTTACAGAAGATATACAGAAGACACATTTGATGTGATGTTTAAGAAGCAAAAGATAAACGAGATGTGACTTTTCGCACTTCAAGCACTAGTGTTTAAAGTTACTTTTTGCAAATGTCAAACCCGTGCATTAGATGCGGTTTTGGTAACGGAAGTAGAAAAAAATATATATTCATGGGAACTTTTGCACTATTTTAACGAATCAACTCCGGTACTTACTAAAGTTATAAAAAACTACTCTTCTTCCATTACAATCCCTGAAAGGACTGGCATAAATGTACCTACAACAAAAAGTAAGCAATTCCTCTCCATAAAAATAAAATTGATATACTCACCCAGCGGTGATTAACTCATTGGTTTTCTCCAGAGTGTAGTCTAAATTGTAGAAGATGTGCTTAAATTTTTGTCGAAAATTCAGATACTTCAAAAGGGTTTGTTGGGCCATTGGAATGCTGTATTTTCTGACTCGAAGAAATCGAACCAAAAAATTGTCATCTAAAAATGAAATGCGAATAGTTTATACTACGTAAGATTATTTGACACTTCTTCATGAAGAACAGCACTAAAAGGAGTTGTAATAGCTCCAAGTAAGCTATGATGCAAAAAAAACTGGTGAATACTTTTATTAGTTAATAAGAGTTTAAAAAAGATAAAATATGGTGATATATTATATTGTATGTTCTTTGTGGTGTTTTGTGTAGGTCTGTTATCATGAAAATTTTTTGACAATTCCAAGAACCAATCAAATTTCCTAATTTTTTATCATATGAACAATTTCACCCAATCATGTCAACATTACACTGATAACAGACCATGGGCTGTTTTCACGTTGCTATGGACACATATTGATTTTGAAGTTTCAAATATTTAATATTTCGAAATGTCATATTTAACTTTCCTGATTGTTCCTTTGTTAATTGCACCTGTAGATAAATTGTTTTAGCTCTGTATTTTTTCTATAATTTGCAAAAAATTTTCTATCCGAATAACCCTCGGACATTGATAAATGCTCAAAAATGTTATGACAACTTTCTCTAGCTTGTTGCTTGGAAACAGACCTCCGCCTACGGCTTTCGAAATCTGTCATAAAATGTTTTCGAACAATTATCAATGTCCTTGGGTTATTACTATTGAAAGATACCAAAGATCTCAAACGATCAAAGGTAATACCACGAGTGCTTCAAATTTTATCGATAATTGAATCTTTTCCACGAAAACTTGTTTATTTGGCAAGAATATGAAAACAAACCGATTGATAAAATCACGAGTCCGTTAGGACGAGTGATTTTATCTAAATTCGGTTTGTTTGAATGTTTTTGCCTCAAATAAACAAGTTTGAGTGATGAAAATGAAAAATTATGTGATAAAATTTGAAGAGCGAGTTGTATTTGGGAAGATTATTTTTTTCAACAATTTAAAATGTATTTAAATGTATTAAATGTTCAACAACAATAAACTTCGAAGCACTTTTAGTTGTCAATAATGACAAATGTAAAGTAAAATTTTGACGTTTCAATGTAAACAAGGTTTTATCGATGAGGAAACAGAATTATCAGTAGTAATACCCCTAGGGTCTTGATAATACCGAGATAATTTTGTCATAGAGAATGCTGAAAGCGTGTTGCTCGATAATAGCCCAAGGCCGCAGGCCGAGGGCTATTATCTTTGAGCAACACGCTTGAAGGATTCTCTACGACAAAATTTTGAGTATTTATCAAGACCCGAGGAGTATTCGATAAGATAATTTTTTACTTTGTAGATATCAAAAAATTGATTGTCAATCTGACTCTTTATACTTTTCAATACAAACTTTATTAGTTTTAATCAAAAATTATTCATTTTTATTTAAAACTACAGTTGTAAAAAGTACAATTGGTAAATTAATTGAATCGTTAGATGCAATACCTAATCTTCGCGACATTTTTAATCCAGTTGTCAGTTTGACGTTTAATTAATTTTTAATAAAAAATAAACAACAAACTGAAAACACCACATGTAGGGTATTATCGCTGTAATACAGCGGTGATTGGATGAAATTTGACACATGACTTGAAATTAAGTAATTTGATTGGTTACTATATTCAGTAAAAAATTATCAGTATAATACCGAATGATTGGCTAGAATAATGTATTGCTATTGGTTAAACCCACCAAAATGTCAGATTTTGACAAGGGAAAAAAATAATCACTTATAATTGCACAAGTGGTTTGTATTTTATCAAAGGTAATACCACGAGTGCTTTAAATTTTATCGATAATTTTTTCTTTTCCACAAAAACTTGTTTATTTGGCAAAAATATGAAAACAAACCGATTGATAAAATCACGAGTCCGTTAGGACGAGTGATTTTATCTAAATTCGGTTTGTTTGAATGTTTTTGCCTCAAATAAACAAGTTTGAGTGATGAAAATAAGAAATTATGTGATAAAATTTGAAGAGCGAGTTGTATTTGGGAAGATTATTTTTTTCAACAATTCAAAATTTTGCATTACCTGAATGTTCAATATTGTCTTGGGTGATAGCACTGAATCGGTTTGTGTTTATTTCCCAATGAACTTCGAAGATAGTTGTCAATAATGACAAATTCAAAGTAAAATTTTGACGTTTTAATGTAAACAAGGTATTATCGATGAGGAAGCAGAATTATCAGTATAATACCGAATGATTGGCTAGAATAATGTATTGCTATTGGTTAAAACCACGAAAATGTCAGATTTTGACAAGTGAAAAAAATAATCGGGTAAATTTGGGTTGTTTAATGAGAAACTGTTTCCTAGCAATTTGATGAGAATAACTGTCAGCTATTAAAAACACGACACCGAAGGTAGAGTGTTTTTAGGTTGACAGTTATCGAGTCAAATTGCTAAAGGAAACAGTTTAGAATTTGAAGAACACAAATTTACCCAATATCAATACAAACCTTTAGTGTAATTCGGCAGGACAATTGATGAATGAGAAATTTGGAAACATATCAATGCAAACTTTATTTATGAAACATTAAAAATAAACACATATTTATTTTAATGTACAATTATTAAAAACGCAGTTATTGAAATTCATACTAGGAACAGTGATATTGATGAACAAATGAATAAGTGAAAAAACCACTCGTCTATTTGTCGCTGTAAAAGTTAAAGCTAACTTTTGCCGATGTCAAAGTGCGAATTGCTCTGTGGCATATGCGATTTTATATACATGAATTAAATTGTCAGTAGTAATAGCCCAAGGACATTGATAATTGTTCGAAAAAATCTTATGACAGATTTCGAAAGCTTGTTGCTTGGAAAAAGACCGACGCCGTAGGCGGAAGTGTGTCGCATTTAAGATGAAGACACCCCCATATTTTCGCTGTTTGAAAGATTACAGATTTGAATTTTTGCAGAGTCATACATGTTGATGGGCCACATCTTTCAAGTTAATCAACTGAAATCTGAACTCCAATCTCAGCCTACTACGATTTCACAAACGGGGTCACTTTTCGATATTTTGCTTCGCGTAAAAAATATCGAAAAAATATATTCGAAAAAGTTGTTCAAAATATCATTTCAACCCCACATATCGAAATTCATCACAAAATTAGCATTTTTAATTTTTAAATTTTTTTGCCCACCCACATTTATTATTACAAGATATTGATTAATTTGATCAATATTCCTTTGAAAGTGCTGTTTATTCTACTAGAACACATGACAAAAAGCTCAAGCTAAATAGGTCTGAAACAGTTGACCCATCTATCAAATAATATTTCCATTCTCACTTACCCAACAAACAGTTCTCAATATCATGATTGTGTTGAATCCAATTTTTCAATTGTATCAAAGATTCTATCCGAACACTCTCAGTTTCTCTTATATCTTTTTTCGTCCTCTCGAACAGCTCACTTGAAACAAGCTGCTCTTTATCCAGCACCATCTTCTTTTTCAAAGTCTTGTAACTAGACTCGTTAGAAGTATCCTCCATATTATTTTTTTCCAAATATTCACTTCAACAAATAATCACTTTTAACTACTCATTATAATTAGATGTTATTTTTCTGTATGTTGAAAGTTGACTGGGGAATTTGAAACACATTAATAACCAAGATAATTACTAGGAATGTTTATGAGGCAATCACCAATAGTGCTTTACCACTACTAACAAGTATTTTATACCTTATATTGTTCCACTCAGGAAATCGAATTTTTTTGCAAAACAAAACATCAAAATTGTTATTTATGTTAAATTTTGATACCGCACTCATCTTTTGCAAAATGGTTCTCGGTAAATTTTTTTATATGTCGTGAAGTTTGATCCTCCGGAAAGTAGCGGTTTTTTAAAAGTAATGGCTCTTCAAGGATCACTCTTTTATTGGAATATCAGTTGTGGACTTTCTAACTTAAAAATCCTTTATCTAAAAAACTAGTCATATCATTGGATTGTGCCCATAGACACTTTTGTTCAAATAAAACTTATATATTATCCAAAATTCCGAAAAAAAAATTACCGAATTTCATTTTGTCTTTCACCGGAATTCAGTACATAACGAAAAAACTAACCGTGCAGTTTCAAATATGGCTGCTCTCTCGGCCGCCAAAGATATCCCGATGCTATTGTCATAACAGCCAAGTGAAATTTTTAATTTGAACCTTGTGGATTTGTGTACAAAGGGTATTGAACTATACGAAAAGCTAATGTAGGTAGGTGGGAGCCAGCATGAATCCCACCAAAACCATCCTAATAACCTCCACTAAGAAAAGGCAACTCAACCTCAAAGCCGAAAGATTTGATGGAAGTCAGGTGGTCAAGTATCTAAGTCTGACCATAGGTAATAAACTATAGAGCCAAAATGGGATGGGAATTCATAGGCAAATTCAATGTACTAGGTGAGAACAGCATCGTTACCTAACTGTGGATTCCAGGACACACTGGAATAGAAGGAATTGAAATAGCAGATGAACTGGCAAGAAGATGGGCTGAAACTCTCTTCTGGAGACGGGAATCATTCTGCGGTATCAGCTTCAATGTAATATTGTAAAAAATATACATCGCCGAAAAAAGGAAATCTTACTATCTGAATTTGTAAAGTAGACAGGGTGAATGTAGGCTCACAGCACATGAGACCCTTTGTAGGTCCTGTCCTTCCCAGGAAGGTGAACAGGTCACTAGGGGACATCTTTATATCGGCAGCTGTAGGCCAAGACTCACCGAGCATACACTATCTTATTGACGATAGCTCCGCATAAGACATGCCTAGCAGTTTCATCTTCCTGTCCACACATCCTGCCAATTTGTAACGGCTACTCAGGTAAAGAGCTACTCAGGCGTGGATTTTTGGCTAATAGAGACTCAAGGTGTAGGGCTTACCGGTTCTCGGGTAATCCTACTTATATTTACGTTACGTTAAGCAAAGCAAAGATATGTTGGCGCCACCTTGAATCCTATTAGTTATAAGTTACCTCACATCAACTAATTCCAGTCAATAAAACAAGAAGTTTGGAAAGTGATGAATATGAATAACGTTATTAAATTTACAATGATATTTATTACAAAATAAGTGTATAAGTGTATAAGAAAAAGTAGGAAACAGCTGTTGCATTTAAAAGGAGATAAGTTCTTGTTGGAAACAATCTATCATATCATACAAATTTCTTTCAACGACGGTACTTTCCTGTCTGTTGTTGTTGTTGTCTGTTCAGGTCCGGCCGGCCATGTCGTCCACAAAGATCATCAGGAACAATTTGTTATAGTTATCCTCAAATAAAGTTATCCTCAAGTAAAGTGATTCTCAAGTGAAGTTTATTTGAAATAATAAGGCAAGATAAATTGCAACGGCGACTCAATGTCGAGAGCACCTCAGGTGTGAATTCGGAGACCAAGCTAATAGCAGTTCAGGGAGTTGTCTTACCGGTTCGCGGGTAATCCTACACAGCTTGTTCAATTGAAACCCATCTTTGGTCCAGGAAAAATTTATTGACAAGTACAGTTACAAATAACTACCACTACAATTAAGGCACATATCCCACTGTCTCACCAACCGATGTATACCCTGCTCATAGAATTCTTGTGGCTGCTGCTGGAAGAATTCTTTCACAGCGTTTTGTACTTCTGCGTCCGACTGGAAACGGTTACCTTTTAACGCCTTTTTCAGTGGCCCAAAGATGTGAAAATCGCAAGGCGATAAATCGGGACTATAGGTTGGATGCTCTAATATCCTCCATTTCTTTCGTTGCAGATTTTCTTTCACACCTTCAGCACACAAAAATTGAATGACCGCACGCTTATCACATTTGGACGGATTGTTAACAACAAACGCCATTTAAAAGTAACAATACTTAAAATCGCTGTCAAATATAAACGAAATAAACAGATCAGTGTGACGTTTGCATACACTACTAATGTTGGAAAACGTCAGTTGAATGATTACAATTGTTTCCAAGACTACCCTGACCAAAGATGGGTTTCAGTTGAACAAGCCTCGTACTTTATTTAAGTTATTGAAGTTATATTGAAGTTAATGAGATAATAGATGAAGTTAAGAAACCAAATAAATTTAATAAGTTGATAAATCAAGTTAAGAAATGTAGTTCAAGTTAATTAAGAAAGGTAAGTGGGCGCCACCCTGAATAATATTAGTCGACTTGTTTTTCACCTCACAACTCTCTATCAACAAACTTGGAAATGCTGGAAGGGAAGGAATATGAACAACGTTGTTGAATTTACAAGTTGTATAATGATTTTAAATTCGTTTTATAGAAATTTCAACAAATAAAAACCATGAATTCCAGCCGGAGCGACTTACAGTAGGAACCTTTTTTAAGATAGAAGGAGAGAATTTTCTTTCAGAACAGGAGTTTATAGGATTTATCTGAGGTAATTTCAATTTTTTGTCTTTTGCTGGTTTTTCCTGGGATTTTGCCTTTGCTTTGATGTTGGATTTTCCTGATGCTCCCGGTTTCTGAGCGGGTGTGGTAGAGTGGGAAGCTCGACCACCGCTTGGTTCGTTTTTTGAACACTTTGGACATTTAGTTTTTACAGTATCAGAATGTCTACAACCAAAACAAAACAACTTCCTAGGACTTTGACAGTTATAATACATATGACCTGCTTGTTTGCAATTCCAGCAAGTCTAAGTAGAAGATACTACCAATATATCTTTCCTTGTTTGTTTAAAACAAGAATTATCCTTAAAAGAGGTACTAGGTATGCTCAAATCTGGTTCAAGTAAATATTGACTGCTCCTATGATTAGATGTAGACTGTTGGTCCCAAGTTAATGTTTCCTCTAGTCGTTTACATTTGTCCACTAGCCCCATAGTATGGAGGTGTTTCCTTAGTTGACAGTTGACAGACATCCTACTGTTAAACGTAGGTTTTTCCTGATCATCGCCAAATATTTCTTCGGCGCAGGCTTCCCAGGGTCGCCCAGGGTGATCCTGGCAAGACTGCATCCTTTGATTCCATCCCATCTCTTAAGGGATTGAGCATGGGTGTAACGTTTGGCTAGTTCCGCAATTGTCGAAGTCGTTAGGCCGTAGGTGTCACTGGGTCCTGAAATTTTTGAGGGAACTATTAGTCTTCGCGAATGTCATTAAAAACTAAGTGAAAGGAAGAAGACACAATAGATATTTCAGGGCTCAGTATGCCTCTCTACATGGCTGCTCCCAACATTGGTTGTTATAGTGAAAAATAAATACTTCGTGTGGAAGAATATTTTTTCAACTTATCTTATGCTGTTAATGAGTTCATTCAGTTTATCAACAAGCTAAAAAAACCTGTTCTTCATGAGCTTATGTTATTTAACAAATTTTCCTGAATCAATAATCAATTAATGTTCCATTTGTCTAATTGCATAACTTGTTTTATCGGAATTGAAAAAATTGTAGTACGCAGAAAGTTTTAGTCCGTAAGAAAGGTAAGTTATTTAAGTTCATTGCCTCAAAATCAAATTCCTCTTTAATTTACGTATTTTGATGAGAAATCCAGATTGGATAGAATGCGTTTTTGTACAGAAAATTAGAGAAAATAGAGAAAAGCGACACACTGAGAATTGGGGAGATATATAAAAAAAGACAAAGTAAGATAAACAGAAAAAAAATATTAAGTGTTAAAATGAAAGCGACGACTGAAAATAAAATAGAGAATAAATATGAAAGGAAATATGATCAGAAATGAACTGATAGAGAAAAAGAAAGTGAAAGAGATACGGAAAGAAGAAGGGCCAAGAAAACATAATATAAATGGACAGAGAAAGCGATGGAGATAAGAAATAAAGAAAATACATGAAGATGAAGAGGAGCATAAAAAGAGGAAAACGGGAAGATATGCAAAGTCAGAGCTATCAAAAAGAAAATCAGAATAAAAATTATATTTACTCAATTTACTCAATAAACAATCGTATCAAATACAATATGTACTTCAAAATAAATACGGTTATAACCTGATTATTTTGAAGTACTGAAAATACATCGTAATCGCATTTATATACACACAAATTCTTGTGAAAAATGAAAAAAATTATAACAAATTTTTGCAGGTGAACCCCACTTTGACTATAATATATACAGCATTATTAACTAAATTCTTCATCAGAAAAATCTGAAGAATCGTCTTATCCTAGATTAATAATAATTAACAGTTCGATCTCTGTACTTTTGTCGATTGCCATTTTTCGGCAGTCATATTCGCCAATGAATCCATCGTTGTCGTACTTCTTGAAGTCTCCAGCAAACAATTTCCGGCCTAGCAATAGGAAAAGATTTTCTTTCTTTCTTCCCACCGAAGTTCATTCCATGGAGAATTCTCCATGCTCTAGTTCCTGATAGTTGTGGCAGGTTTCCGTCATGCTTGTACAATGTTGGTATTTATTCTGCGAAATTTATTCATACCATGCAATATTCTACGAACACTGTTTTTAACATTTCTAATGGTTTTTTCCCCAGGTGGGGAATAGGTTCTCCGATGCATTTTCTCTCACGTGAAAAAAATCTATAAATCGTTGATTCTCCCATCCCTATCATATTGGCACAGTTCGTAATTATGTCGTGAACAGAACTTGTGGGGCTTTGGTGCACAAGAGCATCATGAATGTTCAGGATTAATGTTCATTCCCGCAAATAATATGCTAACTCGTTGAATAGGAATTGGAGAAAAACTTGACCTTGAAGCCATCTTAATTAGAGGAATAGACGTTAATTGCTAGTTACCGAATACTAACTTTTTCAAATTTTATGTATACAGGTTTTCAAATTTAAATATTAACAGGAAATTTGGTTGTACCTGCATAGGTTTCGGGGCAGGTAGTTCTGTCGCTCCTTTGACTTACAACTATTTTATGGTACGAGCGACCAATCCGTGCTATCAACTCCATTGGGACAGACTTTAGATATTGAATGTTTTTGAAAGCATTACGTTTCAAGAAAAGTCGACATAACTCAGAACACTCTGTACTTCAGGTGAAGGAAATCCTCATTTAAGAATATTCAGTTTATCTTTCACAGATTATCAAAGACATTCACTAAAATAAGTCCCGTAAGAAATAATATAACTTTGACATGCCACACATTATTGAGATATCCTGCATTTTTTAAATAATTTCAAAATGTAACTTTCATCAGTAGGTATACAATTTCAAAACAGCTACTGTTATTACCCTACAATTATCCACTCCGTTAGTCGTGTTCAGCTTTGTATAGATCTGTTGTGTAATCAACATTACTTTTGTTCTGTCCAATATCCACTCTTGTTGAAAAAAGTACCTACTTTCAAAAACATCACTGATTTTTAGAAAAAATAAAATAAAACCAAACAAACTTTATCAATAAATTTAATATATTACAGTAATTTTTATCTAGGGTCCTTTAAAGATACACAACTGAATGTATAAATTAGAACCTTTTGGCATGTGATGATGTTGTGGTACATTTAAAATTATAAAAAAAAAACATAAAATATTCCTTATTCTAACATAAATATATATTTATTAATCAATCACATATACCTATATTATTAAAATAAAAACCGTTTTGCAACCAAAACCTGAGAAAAAAGAAATAATAATAAAACAAAACTCAAAATAATAGACCAGAAGCCAAATCACAGAGAAAATTGAAAAAACAACTGAAATAGTGTGGACATATCATCTTATTCAAGCAAAGATTAAAGAATTCAAGCAATAACCCAGATGACCAACTAATAGTCTATATTATCTATCTGTACCATCTATCTAATCTTGTCATTCGCCAAGAAAATATAAAGCCCACTCTTGTAAGATGTATCATGTAAGATGTCTGAAGTACATGTGATTTTGATTGATAGTAGGCAATGACAAAACTTTTGGTCATTTAGAATTGAAGTTATCAACAAATTCATCTATAGAAAAAGGGAATAGAAAAATCCAACGGAATCCAATATAGATCTTACAATGTTAAGCGATAACAACTTCCTGAATGAAATGTCAAAGACTAACAAACCATTACACCGAACACAGTGAGAAAATTGGAACTGAATTAAAAAAAAAAAAAATTCGACATTTGTCATTTTAGAGCTCATGCGCAATAAGGGTTTTATTTAAGTTAAAAGCTAATGATCTCCAAGGTCATCGCTTACATGATACATTTCAAAATCTTACGTGGGCATGAACATAAATTGCAGTACCTACTCAATAAGTCTTTCAACTTTTTCAATCATACATAATAATTGTTACATAATGCATCTTTCATGAGCATAAACCAACTACAACAATATTTGTAAAATATATAATTTTGTTTTAATTTCCTTGAATAAAATATATTTATAGTCATTTAAAGTCGCATCTTATCTCCTAATAATCGAATGTTCTTGGCGACTTCTCAAACAATTTGAAAAAACTGTAAAAATAAACGAAAAGGTAACAAGGGAGTTAGTAGACAATGCAAGCATAATAAGATTGAGGTTGTAACCAGGAAAATGTCAAATAATTATTACAGGCGACAGGCCATAATATGGTCATGACTCATGAGCCAAAACGTGGAAGGCGCCGTCAAGTTAAATTAGTCATTTTTTGTTTCAATAAATTTATGTGAAGCCAAATATTATTTATCATACAACTGTAACGTAATATTTTTTTTGGTTCAATAAAGGCGCTTGTCAGTATGTCGCATGATGGCGCGGAAGATCAATATAAGGAAAGCCTAAAACTTCGTACGAAAATGGGAAGTATAAAAATTGAACGCCGTTGAAAGAAATTGTTCATTTATATCAAATGAATGTGAATAAATTGTAGAGACCAAGCTAGCAATAGCAGATATTTTTCCGAAAATTCAAGGAATATTACTTGAAACATATACTCCACGGTGTGCATTGTGAAAATTTGGAGTTATCCACCACAATATTGGGTGGAGTAGAATTCAATGAGACCTCTGGCGGAAAAAATTGTAACTGTCGCAACGCAACGCAGTAAAATAATTCGTTTTGCATTTTTTTTGTAATTATATGCAAGTCAACGTAATTACCGCAAATTCGTACTTTATTTGTTTAATTTTGTGTCAGTGACAAGTTTAAAACTGTGTTTTTCTATTCAACTCAACTGTCATAATTTCTGAGGTAATATTCTTATACAATCAGAGATATTATGGAAGAGGTTATGTTTTTCTATTTTTTGTTTTCATTACAGATGAAAGAGAAAATAAATCGGTATTAAAGATTTAAAATATTACTCAATACAAACGTACCTTCCCTGCAACTTTTGTAGATAAGACAATATCAAAAAATTAAATAAAAACACGAAATCAGACCTAAAACTAAACAGTTATAATTGAACGCTTGTTGTACTTTTCACAAATATCAACCATACCCATTACTGCAAAAATAAAAATATCAGGAGTCAAAATCTAGCTTAGCAACACAAAATCCTGAAGCACAATCAAATAAAAAGCAAAAGTTTCACAAAACACACACCCTGAAAATAACTAAAACAGCAAAATATAACCACTTAAATATCAAAGGGCTTATACGGCAGCCGATTTGTTTTACTCGTTGGTAAGATGACATTGACATTTCAGAGCGCCATCTATCGAATTCTACTTTTCCCAATTCTCAGCTGGTAAGATGTATTATACTGCGTTCCGAATTATCAAAGGTAATACCACGATTGCTTCAAATTTTATCGATAATTTTTTCTTTTCCACGAAAACTTGTTTATTTGGCTAAAATATGAAAACAAACCAATTGACAAAATTTTATCTAAATTCGGTTTGTTTGAGTGTTTTTGTTTGAAAATAAAAAATTATGTGATAAAATTTGAAGAGCGAGTTGTATTTGGGAAGATTATTTTTTTCAACAATTTCACCTAACCTGAATGTTCAATATTTTCTTGGGTGATGGCACTGAATCGGTTTGTGTTCATTTTTCAATAAACTTCGAAGCACTTTTAGTTGTCAATAATGACAAATGCAAGGTAATATTTTGACGTTTCAATGTAAACAAGGTATTATCGATGAGGAAGCAGAATTATCAGTATAATACCGAATGATTGGCTAGAATAATGTATTTCTATTGGTTAAAACCACCAAAATGTCAGATTTTTACAAGTTAAAAAAATAATCGTAGTAATATCGATGCCCGAAATTCTTAGTTAGAGGAAAGTCACCAAATATGGAATGCCTTCATTTCTCTAAGACTATAAGTATGAAACGCAACACTCGACCATCTTCTGTTTCATTCGGTCTACTAACTATCGCACCCACACCATCGAGTCAGTTGCGCGAATGCTTCACGTGTTGCAGGCGTGTTTTGTTTTGTTGTCGTGCAGAAAATTTTCAAGGTAAGTAATAAACGAGTATTACCAGCTGTTATGTTTGTTTACGCAAGTGTTATACTATTTAGTATATCGGTACTATGTTTATTTCACCATTTTGTGAACTTTTGTCATTGAAATATTGTGACTTCAAAAAATATTTAGAAGGTATAAAAATCCAAATAGGGACAGTCGTCGGTGTTTAATTATGGAATATTAAATTAAATGCTTGATGTCTGGGCTCTGGGCACATTATGATTGTGCTGGTCCAGAGTTTGATATTCGGATCTGTGACTTTTGGAAGTAATTATGTAACTTCTTTCATTCATCACAATATATTATATTTATTTAATTGATCTCAAAGATATTAATGTCCATTTTTGTTATTGTTATATTGATTTATGCTTATATTCCATATATGGATACCTATTCCATATTTGGTTACTCATTTGTGATTTTGTTTTTTGTGTTAGATTTTAATTTGATAACTAATATATTTGATTAAAGGCTGTTGATAACTACATATAAATGTATGACTGATTAGTAAAAACATTAAACTGATTTAATTTATATGAAGTTTTTTTTATATCCCAAAAACAAAATGGTATTCCATATTTGGTGACTTTTCTCTACTCCAAAATTGATATATTTGACAAAAATTTGTTTTTCTAGTGAAGCTTTTGAAAATGGCCACCTGGATTTGCTTTTCATGATAAACAATATTGTGTTAATCATCTTTGTTGTTTGCTTGAAATATCTGGAACATATACTAAGAATATACCTAAATAGATGAAAAAGCGTAATTTAAATATAAATTTAAAAATGTAGCAAAAGTAAAAATATATATTTAATAGATAGTTGATTGAAGTAGGTCATTTATCAATGTACTTAATAAAGATTATCATAGTTTTAGATAAAATCAACCACTCTCTCCCTCACTCTTTTGAAGATGATGATGATTTTACAAAGAGCATGTGTCATTAAAAACCATCACACCATTGAGATTATCATATAAATAAATAGAAATAATCTAAAAGTGTGTTTTTCAGTTTCAATCCATAGTAATCAATATAAAAAGTAGGTTACTTAGAAGCTGTCCACCCTCTAGTTGACTAATGTATTTACTAGATTTAAAAAATAATCAGAAATACGTTGAGTTTTGATAAATGATGCTCTTCAGAAACATCAGGAATTAAATTCATCCATCAACAACTCTCTTGGTCACTTTATTTGACAAAAATTTGATCAAAAAGTACAACAGAAGAAGTTCAAGGACCCTTCCAACAATTTAATCTCCACTACCATTCATCAAACAAGCAAGATATGCTGCAAATTACTTTAAATAATATCAAAACCATTTTTTAACCTAAAAAATTCGCTTGTCTTCTGTATTCTCCGAAAGTAAATAGCTTAAGAAGTTTTTCTAGATTGTTAATTAAAACTGTCACTCGAAATATAATTAATGCTGTGTCCCAACTAACTTCAATATTGATACTATATTAGTTTCATTTTTCTTCCATATTATTACTAACACATATTCTTAAGTTTCATCAATCGAATTCTAATTTTCGAAAACTTCCCGCTAAACTACCCACTCCAGTTTCGTTTGCCGGATCCGCATTATTTCTTCTGATTATTCCTCTGTCGCTAAGAAGATTCATGTCGTCGAATGAAAGAAGGCGCTTTTTCTTCGTTTCCAATTCTGCTTTCCATAATTTGACCATCTCTTTAGCTGGCATTTCACCTCCAAGCTCTAGAGGTAGACATTGTTTATCCACTCTTGAGTATAACTGATCTATTGACGAATGCATCTAAAACAAAGATAATGCCGAGCTTTTTATATACAGTATAAACCAGATATATACAAGTAGGTGAGCGGTGCACCCCTAAAAAGATGCACGAAAGAACGAGTTGACCGACCACTACAAAACGCAAGGAAAAAAAGGTAGAACGTGTCGCGGGACACACGGTAGGAACTTTAGTTCCTTTTAAGCAAAAATTATGTGATACATCTGACGTTATAGATAAACGATTTGCATATTCTTTGGTGGTCGAGTAGTAAGCATACCAGACTCTCACGCAGTAGGCCCGGGTTCGATCCCCCGCGAGGAAGTTTTTTTCATTGTTAATTTTATTTTTAAATAATTATTCTGCTTGTTATTAATAACGACAACAGGTGGATGTTTGAAATACTGGGAATTTTTAAAAAACTTTCTTTCGATACAGTTTTCAAGTGATTATTCACTGTTTCTGTATACTACGTTTCAGAGAGTTGTATGAAAACTGTTTTTTCATGTCGAAAGTTACAAGAGCTTTGATGTGGTCTAGTACGTGTTCTAGTGAAACATTGAAAAGCCGGACGGTACAGCTCCAACACTCGAGCGCATTTCCGTACGTATTTCTCCTTTCTGGGCTACCGACCAAGACACGTAGATCGCGCAAAATATTCATTATTATAGATAATGGTACGGTACCCTTCATGAGGGAGTCCGACTGACAACATCTACTTATAACATCATCGTATATTTAAAAAAGGAAACCGTAGCATTATACAAATTAGACATTCAAGAACTGTACGTTTACCACAAAATTAGTGGAAACATAAAATTGAATTATTAAATTTTCAATTTGAAGTTATATTACAGTTTATAGAAATTTTTATTTTCTAGATTTTTTCCTAAGTGGGTCGTAAAAAAAATATGCTGCTCTACTCGTGTGGATTGTCCATATCGCACTTGAACGATTGAGCACTCCGCCTACGGTGTCGTGCTCCATCTTCGTCCTCGTGCGATATGGCCATCATATCCACACTAGTTGCACAAACTACAATTTCTTTCAAAATATGCCTTTTTACATTTAAAAACTACCTGCCAAATGTCAAATCAATTTATCCATCCATTTTAAAGTTATAGAATTGAAACATTCAAGTTTTCAAAATTTCAACACCCTGTATTTCGAAAAGTAAATGTGCTAGACCCCTTAATCGCGCAAAAAAAAATTATGGAAATAATAGTAAAAATTTATCCGAACAAATTCAAGTAGATCACTAGCACTGCGAATACCAGCTTTGCATAGAATTTCAATATAGCATCGGTGGTTCAGCGGTTAGAATGCTCGCATTGCACGCGGGTGGCCCGGGTTCGAATCCCGGCAGGAGCATATTTATTATTATGAATCGCTGCTTTGTAAACGAGAAAGAGACTAAGGAGGCACAAGCACGCAAGCAAGGCACATAACGAAGCAACGTAACATAACGTAGCGTAACGTAACGCATAACGGTCAGATCTTTTGCGTCGCGACCCCTGGTCGCTCAAACATAACCTGGCGTAAAGAACTAAAGTTCCAAAAACCAATTGGGATCGATTAATTATATTATTAGGAACAAAAAACCTTAATAACACTTTTTTGTCCCGATGGTCAGTCATTTGTTATTAACCAAAAACTTGCAAAATTACGGAAAAAAAAATCGTAACGCTAATCATTTCTTAAGATAAAATGGATAAAAATAAATACTTTTTGACCTGATTATAATTAACATTATTAATCGAAAAATAGTTCCGCAAATCAGTACACGTTACGCACTCCGTCACGGCAAATCCGCCTTGTAATTCGTAAATTTCGCGAATTTGGTATGACGAATTCGACAAGGTAAATGAATGTAGCAAGAAAATAAAAAATACCATCTAATAGTATATGTTTTCACGAGTAATTTGCATTTCGAAAATTTGAAAAAGCTGAGGTAGAAGCCGAGAAATTTTTTTTCGAAAAATCCATTTTTCGGTCGATTTTTGACTTTGAATTGCCGATAACTTGAAAACAAAGCATTTTTAGAAAAAATATCAAAAGTCAAAAAGTGTTTATTTTCACCCATTTCACCTTAAGAAATGATTAGCGTAACGCTTTTTTCATTTTCCGTAATTTTGAAAGTTTTTGGTTAATAACAAATGACTGACCATCGGGACAAAAAAGTGTTATTGAGGTTTTCTATTCCTTATACTATAATTAATCGATTCCAATTGGTTTTTTCCTTGCGTTTTGTAGTGGTCGGTCAATTCGTTTTTTTGTGCATCTTTTTAGGGGTGCACCGCACCGCTCGCCTAAAGGTGCTTATGAATTCAAGCGAAAAAAAACTGGATGTGATTGCCCGTATAAAATTATTAAGGGTTCTTTTCTAAGAAAAAAATCATCAGCCCATACCCTTCCGAGATATCACCTCTGAAAGGTGCTGAGTAGAATTAAATTCTAATTTCTTCGTCAAATTTGAGTAAATAAAATAAATGAGGTAAAGTGTGGGAGTGAGATACTTTCACTGTGACGAAATGTCTTTTAAGGGTGATATTTCAGAAGGAGATATTGGGAATTTTGACATTAGAAAGATCCATCACAATTTTATACAGGCAACCTTTTCATTTATTTCGCATGATTTTTTTAAACAATGTGTAATAGCCTAGTCAAAGTACACATAAAACCTCACAAAAATTACAAAAAACTTTAAAATTCAAAATTTAGTATAACTTCACCTACTAGCAATAAGTAATATCAAACATTACGATACTGATATGAGTTTAGTAATGAGATACTTTACCGCACTAGTGCGGTAAAGTAAAATTAATTGGAATGAACGTGTCAAAGTTGACAGTTTGCAGAATGCACCAGTCTTCGAATCGCTTATATTCTTTTTCGTATCTATTGCGGGATTTAGCGAGTACTAGGGTTTGTATTGCGTTATTTGCAGCAAATTCTATATCAGAATCCACACTTTCATAGTCGGAACTCATGTCGATACAATTATATACAAATGAACGCGTCAAAATTGACAGTTCACAAAATAAATCAACAATGAGCGCAACGCTTTCTTGTTACATGATTCTAATATCATTAATTCCAGGAATATTGACTATATTTTAGTAAATAATTAACATTATTGGTAGTAGGTAAAATATTGTATTATATTCGTATCGTAAATTCATATTACGATATTCAATGGGCTATCAAATTTCCCATCTCATTTCGTAATATGAATATTTACGACACTTATATCGTAATTATCTATTACGATGCTAGGCATGCAATTTTCCGGAAAATCGTTGAGTAAAGTTTTTGTTTTTTCACTCTAATTGTTTGAATAATTTAAATACAGAAAAATGTTTGAATCGAAAATTGTAACTAAAGTATTTAACAAGTTTACCTGGAAACTCATTCACAACAATCCTACAGGAACCTTTCTAGGTAAAAAGGTTTAATAAGGGAGAATTGTTAATATCAAGTTGGTCGTTAAGAAGATTATCTGAATATTTGTTTCTATTTATCTCTAGGGCTTCTAAAAGATTTAATTTGAAGGATTTAGGTTCTATATGCAAAATTTCAAAATTTGAATGGAAAGAGTGTTGGTTTGCTAATAAATGATTTGAATAGTTGGAATCTGATTTTTGGTTGTCATAACTACGTTTGTGTTCTGAAATTCCAGTTTTAAAATTCCTAAAAGTTCTACCTATATAAATTTTATCACAGTCGTCATTACCACATTTTAATTTATAAACTCCTGATTTATTTAGTTTTGAAGATTTGGATTTGTTGTTTTTAATGAATTTGGATAAATTGTTGTCGGTTTTGAAGCAAATATTCAAGTCAAAAGTTTCTAAAAATAATTTTATTTTTAAGGATGGTATTCCAAAGTAAGTTTTTTTGTTTTTATCAGAAGGAAATACTTATTCTAGAGTATGTTTTCGTATCTTTTTATTTATGATGTTGTCAATTAAATTTGGATCGTAATCGTAACATAACCTAAATCCTTCAAACTAAATCTTTTAGAAGCCCTAGAGATAAATAAAAAAAAATATTCAGATAATCTTCCTAACGACCAACTTGATATTAACAATTCTCCTTTATTAAACCTTTTTACCTAGAAAGGTTCCTGTAGGATTGTTGTGAATGAGTTTCCAGGTAAACTTGTTAAATACTTTAGTTAATCCCATATTTATACAAATTCATTTCATTTCCCTGTAAATAGATTATAATTTTATTGTTAAATATCCGTATAATTTAGTATTAAGGCACTGTATGAATTGAAAATTTCTCATTATACCTCCATTCGTTTGAAAAAGCTACTGTGTTAGCGAAACGCGTCACAACTTTAAGGTTAAAAAATATAATGTAGATTTAACAAAATAAAATTGTTTGATTTCATAATTTGCTTAATTTTACTTGCTTTTTTAGACTTCAATCAATTATATCTTTTTTCGAAATTAATAGAATCCAATGAAACTTTACCACTAAACACTTTGAAGCATCTACTTTCGAAACTACTATACAGTTTTTCTATAAATATAATTTTTAAATAATAGACAATTATTTATAATAAATATTTAAATCAGACGTCTCTCAGCAAACCTTCTATAACTTTTTATAGCGTTTATATTTCTAAAAATTGGTGAACTTTATAATGAACCTATTCAGAAGTGATCGCGATACAAAAGAACATACCTATGGCTCAGGTAAGAAAGAGAAGGGAGCACAAATAAAGGTGAAAAAGTAGGTGAGAGATCGGATTATACCATGGAGCTACTATTAAGAGGAGATGACAAAGTCGACTATCTTATAATAGGAAAGTGGTATCACATGAGTGACATCGTGGTGTTAGCAAAATGGCGTCGACGGCAGAGCCGGACTATTTAAATTTTCAATCAATAAAAATATATTCACTAGTGAAATTCTTTTTCACCTAGATATAGCGTAGCGGCTTTTTGAATTTTTGATTAGAGGTGGTTTTCTTCGTTAAAGTGCACACTATCGTCCTTTTGACAAGATGAATTTGATAATACAGAAACACTGTATGCTGTTGGCTGCCAAGAACCTCTTTTCACAAATTTCAACCACATATCTCTTATTGATGGAGTTGTAAGAAATCTACAAACATTGAATATAATATGAAGTTAAATAAAACTTATTGAAGCACAAAGAAATATATTTCAGTACAATCCTGTTTCGATTGTTTACTAACCTATGATATGTTGTTCCTGATGATTTTTTCATATTCACACTGTCTCTACTTGTACAACTTCGTGAAGCACAAGAAACCATTATTGTTCAATTATTAAAATAGAAAAAAACGACACTAACAAAAAGAAAATTCAAAAATACCCAATTCACATCCACAAAACAATACTAATGTCAAGTTGACAGAGAAGTGGTAGTAAAATGGCGAAACCGATACCACTTTTATGACAGGCGTAGCCTAGCTGCCGCTGCCGCGTAATAACAACAACAATAATAATAAAATATTAATAACAAAAATATTAACAAATTATATTAAAAATAGAGTCTGTTACTAGAACAATAATGAAAATGGAGTGGGGTCAAAAAAAATGAAGGTTCACGTGAAAAATCGTATGTATCTTTGTGAAAGATGCAGATACAAAAAAAAGTTTCAAATAAAATTTGAAGATTCCGCCATAATCTTTGAAGTACGCCATTAATGTTTAGATTTCATGTAAAAATATATTTTTAAATGTCATCGTTCATTTAGTATCGTAAAATTGAAAACATGAAAATTGATTCTCAAAAATACTACTAGGGAAGTTTCGTATATTTTGAAAAATAATACAGATACAAAAAAAATGTTGAAACAAATTTTGTAGATAAATGTATTGACTACAATTTTAGATGAGAATATTTTATTGCAATTTCATTATTCAAACAATTAGAGTGAAAAATGAAAAAAAATGAAGTTTACTCAACGATTTTCCTGAAAATTGCATGCCGAGCATCGTAAAGTTTTTCTCATGTTAATCACAACCCTTTTAAATACTCAATTTTGAATTTTCAAGTGTTTTTGCGGCATTTTACGGGTATTTTGTGTACATTGACTAGGCACTATGCTATAAGTCATTTTTAACTGTTCAAGAATAATGTTATAGCTTGGTAGTAGTGGCAATTTAGCTTGCTAGGTATTTCAAAACGCTCAACCTCAATTCTTTCCCCATTAAAAGTATAATATAAGGCGAAACTTTTCACTTTCACACTGCCTACCAAGATTCAAAAAGCAGTAGAATTAAATTTTTTCAAAATAAAAAAATGCTTACCTTAACTCTACTCTTCAGTTTCTCGCTTGCTATAGATAATGAGATATCAACAACGTATTTGACAACTGCTGGTGTATTTAATACATCAACTTGCTTATGTCTCATTGGAATTGATTGCTGTAAAAATAGTATTTTGAACATTAGATTACAGATGACAGGGAGAGTGAAAAGAGAATTATTGGAACTTTTATAAGGTCAAGCAGTAACAGTGCTGTCCTTATAGTGACGTACGCATGCGCATTTGATGCTTTAAATAAGGGTAACATTATTAAGGTTAGTGCTTGTCCTTATTTGTGCGCGATTACTGCAGTGCACTATCCCGACTTTATTTCATATTTCATATATTTTTTATATTTCACAATTTGTAGGTGATCTGTGTCATCTGTGACACAACTGGACTGGACTCAACCTAACTTTTTTCACAATTTTAAGTTATCCGTTCTCCCCCCGTCAAATAAAATGATGTAGTCTATTTCCTCATCGTTGTTGTCTGCCAAAATAGCTACTTTAGAATATCCTCCATCCTTAATTAGTTTCAATACTTAAAAAAATGTGAACCGAAAAGTAAGACTTAATAAAAATTGATAGATTAAATCAATATAAAATAATAATACTAAATATTTTTCAATGAAGATAAAAACGTATGTACGTAAAAAAGGTGAGGTTACATTTTTAAAAACAATGTCATTATAGAGTTTCATGTTAAAATAACTCCAAATTTTAAGTCTGTTTCAAGGTCGAGCACTATTTAAGATCTTCACAATTACTGCGAGGCAGTAAATTCGTGTTTCCAATAACTCTCTAAAGTGACAGTAAAACTACAGACAAAATACAAACAAAAGTGTAATAATTTATCATCAAGCTAGAAGCGCAGTAACTATGGTATTATGGAATTTACATCTCGCCCGGATACTACAAACGCACTCTTAGGTCCAAGATGATCCCTAGTAAGCCCAAGCATACTTATAGACCAGCTCAATGGTACTTCCGAAGCCGAATTCTGAGTCAGCTGCAAGACAAGCTCTTTCAAGACACCTCTAATAGCCCAACAGCATTTGCCGAAGTCATTCAACCAAATAATTAGCCATCCCTTCGAAGAGGAACACTCCAGGCTGAGTTGATAGAACATTTGGAAAATTTTGGTGTGCTAGAATCTTCGTTATAAAACTTGTTATTCACACATAAACCATGTTACTGAGCGAAAATCATGTTTTGTATTTTTACCGGAAAGGGTATAATAAGAAATTCAAATTCAAAAACTTTCACTTACTTCACCCCACCTTCCCAAAATATAAAATTCTGTAGCTGAAAATAGGGGTAAGAAATTTAAGTTGGTACCAGCTAAGTTGACAACATGAGCTACCCCTAAAATCTGATTTTCCTCATCATCTAATAAAGTTTCATACGTCAAGGCGAATGTTTTGGCCAGGTCCGTCCCATTAAATTTTTGTAGATTAAAGTTACCTAAAAAAAATAAAATGCTAGTCATAATGAGGAAACAGGACGTGGAACAAGTATTTTTGAGGCCACCTTTGTTATACAGAACTTTTATTTAACTGGACTATATTTGGTTGAAAATTTTGAGTGGCGCCATTTATCGGTCACAAGCAGAACTTAAATTTTCGTTTTAACCGAATGTATAATTTCTCATAGTAGCATTACAATCATGCAGCTTATTCTTTGTTTGCAAGTCATCTAAAGTTCCGTGCTTCGGAGGGTTGGATGAGGGAGGCTGGAAATGATTCACCCCTAATCTCTCATACAAGTTTCCGTGGAGGCAACCGTGGCAAAAGCCTAGAGGAGTAAACCTCAAAACAATCCGTAATCTACGTTGTTAGCTACCGTGACAATAGATAAATGGCTGCGCGAAAGTCAGTCAGGAACGGTGCCTTCGGGATATCTGGTGACCTCCCGGAGTATCCAGCCTTACCACCACAAGCGGGGCTCTGTGGTGGTGGACATTCAATTCCCTAGCTACTCGTGGGATGTATTATGGAGTATGCGAGAAAAAAGGAACAGGAAGCAGTGGAGGAAGAGAGAGAAGAAAAGAGTATTTTCGGGAAATCGAGGATGGTGAAACGAACACCTGATAAGGCGTTAGAGACAAGTGAGTGGAACCGTGGAACGATACAGGGGTGAAGAGGAAGGAGGTATCGCCTCTGGAAGATGGGGAGCAGAAGAGGAAACAGAAAGAGAATGGAAGGGAGAAAGGGGAGAAGAGCAAAAGTCGGCGGCGGAGGAGCGAGTCAAGGAATTAGAGGAATTGAGGAGAGAGGAAGATAGGAAGGAGAGAAGGCAAACACGATGGGAGACCGGGAAAAGAGACTGGGATGGATGGAATGAGATTAGAGATAGGGACGGAGATGGCAAAAAAGGGGAGGGAATAGAGGTGAAAGTGGGAAATCTCCTTTTAGGGGATGAAAAGATTAAAGTGGTATGGGTGACTTATGAGGACAGTGGAATGAAGAAGTGGATACAGAAGATGTTTGATGTTTAGGGATAGGTATCCGATGCTAACAGAAAAAGGAGAGGAAATGTAGTGGGTTAAGGACGTACGCACTACGGAAAGAAAAGGGACCAAGGTGAACGCAGAGGAGTTGATCTGTCGGATAGAGGGGGATTGTAGGGATGAGAGGAAGGTGTTTGATATGATGAGTCGTCTGTTTGAGGAAGTGGGGAGCGGGGTCAGAGTTGGGCTACACAGGCGGTAATCCTGAGGGATCTCTGGAGAAGTCAATCAGGAGGGGATAGAAAAGATTTAAAACGGTTTGACGGAGATGGAAGGAAAGTGGGTGGATAAACTCAGAGTCTCAAGGAACAGGGAGGTGGTTATAGAGGCACAGAAGGGGGTTGAGGTGAGGGGAATTCCGAAGGAGGTGGAAAGGGTGACAGGAGCTAGAGCAGTGGAGGTGAGTTTGGAAACAAAAACCATTAAGATGGTAGGAATAGACCCATGGATGGAAGATGGAGTGGTGAGGAAGAAAATGGAGGAATTGATTGGGGAAGGGACAAGGGTGTTGAAAGGGGTGAGGGAGAGGAACGGCATGAAAATGGCGGTGGTGAGGGTGGAATGTGAGAAGACGGTAGCCTTACTAGGAAAACGGGAGATTAAGCTGGACTTAAATGGGGTAAATATTATAAAGGAGAGAGAGGAAGGCAGATGTTATGGATATGAAGTGAAGACGGGATGCAAGGCACCTCTGTGTCTTCTGATTTGATACATATAGTAAGTGACCTTTGAACCCGCACGATAAGAGCGCTTTTGACTATAGAGCTGAGTGTATCAAGCTTTCAGAATTTTACTGAAAAAAAAACTATACATATTTGACTTTCATACGATTGCAGAAACTTCAACCAGCCTGTATAACGTGAGTGACAATGGTCAACGAATATTCACAATTTAAAAGGTTTATGTAATAAAACAATTGAATATAAAAGAATTCATAATGGAATATTCTTTCAAAAAATCTGCCAGCGCAATATAAATTTTCATATTTGAATGCCATCTATTCTGCTTACCTATATTATAAATAATGACCCTTTTACCATATGAGTCTCGGAATGGGCTGACGTACAAGAATCTAAAATAAAATGGAATAATGCAGAATTAATTCAATAACTGAAAATTGTTAAAAAGTGAAAAAACTTGAAGTGCATAGAAACTTACTCATCATTGATAATTTCCGTAACGTTGTTTTCAGAACAATCCAAATTGTACATAAAGTGCTTGAACCTTTTTCGAAAATTAAGATATTTCAATAAAGTCTGTTCTGCCATATTCAAACTGAACTTTTTCACCCGCAGGAATCGCAGTAAGAAAATATCATCTGAAATAGAGAAAAACTAAAATTATTATCTACTGAATAGAGACTAGACTAAAACCAACACAAACTCAGTCAATAAAAAGGAAGAAAATTGTTGGCGCTTCTGTAGCTTCCGGATTTCTTTCAAAGTTGTAAAAGAAGGATTGCCAGCGTGCTAATATATTTAAAATAATGTCAAAATCGAGTCTGTTCATTTCCATCATGTCACATTTTGTGCTGAGTCTTACAAATTTAAAGACAAAAGCATTTCGCGAAGATGTATATATATTGGGGTGACATTAACTGAGACCTAAAACATCCATTGCCTCTTACTTCTTCTCACTTTCTGGGTAAAGTTTCAGAGACTAAGTGCTCCTTTAGATCTATTTCCTGGAAGAATTTTAGGATGCCTGCAAGATTTACTTTGGGTAAATGTCCCTCTTCTATTCATAGGTCTCCTAGGTGTTGTGACCTTGATTTCTGTATTGTTGTGTGATCCGCAAGTAGGTATGTGTATGTTCCTTTTTCCACATTCTGCTACCTTCACTATTTTGAGCTTTTTGAGGCGCCCACTCTGGCAACAATTTCCCGTTAGGATCCCTGTTAAAGCTCTTAGAGAAGTTTTACTCTGACTTAGGCATCTTAACAGGTTGTAGTTGCCCAAAAGTATATTTGATTGTCTAGGTTCTACCAGATCTTTCCATTGGTCAGATCTTCTCTTTTATTTGGCCTTGCCTATTTATTCCAATATTTCTTTGGGATCCGGCACTCAGAAGGGTATTTTAATCCCCCTTCCTACTAGTTCATCTCCTATTCCATTTTCTTCTATTCCAGTGTCCAGTGTGTTCAGGAATCCACAGTAAGGTCACGTTGCTAATCTTGTCCAGTTCATTGAGTTTGCCTATGTATTCCCATACCATCTTAGGATTGACAGTTATCCTATATTGGTCTCGCCTAGTTAATTGAATTTTCCTCCTCGGAGATGGTATTATATTTGGATTATTTATTATTATTCAATTGCTTTACACAATAATACTGAAAGCGATAACAACTTTGTGATATATACAGGGTGGTCCGTAAGTAATGGACCAAAGTGAGATAAAAGATTCTACGCAAAAAATTATTACAATCTGACACAACTCCTTTTAATAAAATATTGATGATATGAAATGCCAAAAATGTTTTTCCTCGGTAAATTGAAAGATTTTTTATATAAAAATGTGAAAATTTGAAGATAGGGGTCTTAGTGCCTGGCGCCTGCCGTTTCGATGTATTTTTTAGAGGGCGACACAAAAGCTATGCTGTTGGTTTAACTGTGCGATTAACTTATTTACCGTTAACGGTAAAAATAGAAATGAAAATAAAATTACATAATATACTAATTATTGTCGGTAGTGATAATAATGGAGGAAATTATTGAAAAGTTAAGTAAACACTACACTACATTGAAACTTGTAGGCGCTCTGAAAATTTTAGACGTCTTACGCTACGTGTAACTGTTTTCGAACTCTCTTCTGAAGCATTTGAAGTTCTGGAATGCTTTTCAGGACCTTTGCTGCAAATGTTATGATGGTCTTTCCGTGTAATAAACGCGGGATTGAAACGGTCTATGAATATTTTTATATGTATAATTGGAGAGGAGCCATTGTTGTTGGAGGCTGCTTTCCAATCGTGTCTAACTAATGCATGTGTGGAGATCTTTTAAATATGAATGTATGCGGCTGACTATGATTCATAGAGATATAACACATTGGAGCAACGAGCCATAGGGCGCTCTGTAAGTTGGAAAGTCCGTCTGAGCTCCAGTAAAAGGAAAAGAGACAGACGATCAAAGGTTTTTCTGTCTTTGTTTGTTTATATATAGCATACACGCTATTAGAGAAAGACAGCATAAATCTCCTACTTTCTATCTCTCTCGTATATACTCTCGTAGCTGGCTTGTTGCCTCTATTTATAGTATCTCTATGCTATGATTCGTCCCATTGCCTGTTGGAGTTGCTGGAAATATTGCATGATTTCTTTTGCATAGGCAGCTGGGCTCCGAGGTCTTCTCTCCATGCAAAACGGTGGGTAACGAGTCTAGACAATTTGAGCTGTCGTGGTATCTTGTATGTATGTGTGTGTTTTGGGGTGACATTCACTGAGACCTAAGAGATCTATTGTGCCCCTTACTTCTACTCAGTTTCTGAGGAGAGTCTCAGAAACTAGTAGTTCCTTTAGTCCTATTTCCCGGAGGAATTTTAGGATGTCTGCAGGCTTCAACTTAGGCAAATGTTCCTCTTCTATCCAGTAATCTCCTAGGTGCTGTGCTCTAGGATTCTGAAGTGCTGTGCAGTTGGGAAGTATGTGGATGGAGGTTTATTCTTCCATTCCACAAAATCTGCATTCTTCTTCCCACACTATTTTGAGCTTTTTCAGGTGCCCATTCAGGCGACAATGTCCCGTTAGGATCCCTGTTAAAACTCTTAGCGCAGTTTTACTTTGACTTATGCATTCTTTTGATCTCAACAGGTTGTAGTCACCCAGAAGAGTCTTTGATTGTATAAGCCCTACTAGATCTTTCCAATGGTCAGATCTTCTCTTTTTCTCGGCTTTACTTATTTCTTCCAATATTACATTGAGGCTGATTCCGCAAAAGGGTTCAGGTCCCCAGAAAGGTATTTCAGTCCCCCTCTTTGCTAGTTCATCTGCTATTTCATTTCCTTCTATTCCAGTGTGTCCTGGAATCCATAGTAAGGTGTTCATTGAGTTTGTCTAAGCATTCCCACACCATTTTGGAACTGATTACACAAGAGCTCAGTGCCTTAATGGCTGCTTGACTATCCGACATTATGATAATCCTTTGTCTTCTGTATCCTTTATCAATATTGAACTGGGCGCACTTTCTTATGGCGTGGATTTCCGCTTGAAAGATACTTGGGGTTTTTCCCAAGCTTTCAGAGTGTTTGGTTCCTGGCCCGAACACTCCTATCCCAGTTCCTTCTATTGCTTTTGAGCCGTCTGTGTACCATTGAATGG
>CAJUYG010002242.1:0-28674 GCA_910591675.1 Galerucella calmariensis | reverse complement strand
TGGGACAAAGATATCCAGAATATCCCCATAGGACTAATAATATCAAAGCTACTATTTGTGAAATCTTCTTTTTTCTATTCATATATATTAAGTCAATCACTAGATAGGCACTATTTGGACTAGCCAAATATATATCAAGTATACATCATGTCAAAAGTAACTTCTGTCATTCTGACGATGATATATTTATCGAAACAATTGTCAATAATTTACTTGCAATTTAAACATTTTTTCAAATATATTGTGGAGTCATTTAGAAACAGTTAGTTTCATTTAAAACCATATATCATGTAGATTAATGTTGAACTTAGAGTTCTCATTGAATAAAAACTTTGAATTGCTAACCAAATTTTGTTGAAAAAATATGAAAAATACACATATTAAGCAAAGTTTAAGCCCTTGTAAATAATTAAATATGGATTAAATGGAAAAACTAATTTATAAGGGGTCTAATTTGAAGCTTTATAGCTTTGAAGCTTTAAGCTATATAAAAATCTCAGAATCCTCAAATTACTTATGACCGTACAATTCCTTATTGAAATTCGGTTGCTACCACTAAAATATCGGATAAAAATCCATCTCTCGCTTTTCTATCCTTCTATGACTGACATTGTCTCTCTGCTTCGGTAGTCGCGTGCCGTTCCATTGTTGATACAACGCTCTCCGGTCTCGGCGGTCTCCCAGTTCAGTACTGACGATGTACGTGAACCAAAATCCGCTTGGACCGCTTGGCTACCTACATGTTGCGGAGCTTTCATAGTTCTAATAAAACTTTCGTTATGTGACCTTAAACGTGAGGACGTAGGGAAACAAAAAAATATACAAAGCATAATTGTGCAAGGTCGAATTTGGTAGATGCCCCTTAAGGTAAAAACTTCGTCTACTCTGCTACGACGTTGCTCTTACCAGTAGCTTGTTAAGTATCTGTAGTGAACTTTCCAATGAAGTCTAAGTGTTGGAACTGCCTGGGTGTACACTTTTCGGGTTTTTGTTTGAAAGCATAGGTAATCGTGGTGTGATTAGTGAAAATGGTGTATGACCTGCATTCTAGAAAATTTTGAAAGTATTTCACGGCTTGGTATATGGCTTACAGTTCACGATTATAAGCACCGTCTTTGCGTTCTGTTTGGCTTAAAAAATATAGCGAATCGTTGCCAATCTACTTCATTTGATTGCTGAAATTCGGCTCCAACAGTTGTATCGGATGCGTCGCCACAACAGCTAATTTAGCTGTTGGATTTATATTGTCCAAAAGGGCTACATGTGCATTTGAAATGAATATATTGCAGTTCGTCTAAGGTTATTTTATCATTACCTTCAATCTTTTCATCAGAAGTTTATTTAAAGGAACTTGCAGATTGTCTGCTTCTGGAATGAAACGTCTATGATGGCTGATGTTGGTTTTGAAAAATTGTAGGCTGCATCAACTTTCTGTTGAAAAGGACGCGAACCGTCATTAGAAACTTGACAAACGAGAAAATTAACTTAAGGTACACCGAATTTGCACTTTGAGTGTTGACAAGAACACCATATTCTCTAAGTCGCTCGAAAATTAACCTTAAATGGATCAAATGTTATTCTGGCGTTGCTTATATGACAAAGATATCGACCAAAAACAAATATCCAAGTCTCAAATTACTTCACCCATAAGGCGCTGAAAAATCTTACCAGCGTTCCGGAGCCCAAAAGTTAAGAAAGCAAATTCGTAAAGATCGAAAGGAGTAGCTATTGCTCTCTTGGGCATGTCTTCAGATGCGACTGGGATCTGTACGCTCGTACCAAATCAATTGATGATTGGGCAAAGTCCTCTATGTGCGGAATTGGGTATTGGTCGGGTATGGTTCTAGCAGAGCAATAATCACCACAAGGTCCACTGAAGGTTTTTCTTGAGCACCACATGTAAAGGTGACGCCAAGCTGCGTGATGATGGTCGTGCTAGTCCCAACTGTATCTTGATTTCAAACTAATTTTTGGAAATTTTGAGATTATCAGAAGCAAGTCGTCTTGGTCTACTTGAAATTGGCTGACCAGGAGTATTTTTGATGTAATGAAGCGTAGAGTGTTTTCTTTCTACAGTGGTACCAACAGGGCGGGTAGTTTCTGGAAAAGGGGAGAGTTCATGGTACTCTGATGCTCCTACTACTGCTTTCATTTGCGGAACTTCGTTATAGTGGAGAGTGAAGTTGTATTGTCTACTAGTAGTTGGTTGCGAATATCCACTAGAGGGTTTATTATTGGTTTAGATACATCAGCAATAACAAAGCGCCAAGTAAATTGGCGACGTAATCCAAAGTCAAGGGTTGAAGTTATGAAACCGAAGTTTGTAATCACTGTATTGTTTGCTGGGAAAAGTTCATAGGTCTAGGATACGTGACCGAGGATACACACGGCTTAAAACTACAAAGTTCATCACATCTTTTTGCGTTTTGTTCAGATTGGGCATAGTTACAGCAAAACCTTCTCGTGTTTCTTTTCTTCTGTTGAGAGAAAACGAACGACTACATCGACGTCGAGTGTATGCATCTGCTCGTTTATTGTGGTCAGTTTGGAGATTTGTAAATACATTTTTCGAGAAGAGCTTCGATTCGACTTGAGTATGTGGCTGCTCCAAATTCATGCGGTCTATACATTGTTTCATTGTTTCTGCTAATTGATTTGCGAGTTCAGTAGTGGTAGAAAGGTTAGCATTTACCTGCGTTGCTAAAATAGCCTGCATTAATGTATTGAGACGTCCAATCTAGATAGATCGAGCTATGCGATCTGGTAGGTACTGTTGAACGTGCTAAGCTTTGCAGATGGCGTAAAAACTGCAATGGTTTTATGTCACCTACTCCTTCGTGTTCTAATAGACGTCGTCTTCTGCTTTTGGGATGCTCTAAGTCTTTTGGAACTTTAGTTCTTCACGTCAGGTTATGTATGAGCGACCGGGGTCGCGACGCAAAAGATCTGACCGTTACGCGTTACGTTACGCTACGTTATGTTACGTTGCTTCGTTATGTGCCTTGCTTGCGTGCTTGTGCTCTCTCCTTAGTCTCTCTCTCGTTTACGAAGCAGCGATTCATATGCTTCGGCCGGGATTCGAACCCGGGCCGCCCGCGTGGAAGGCGAGCATTCTACCACTGAACCACCGACGCTATATTAAAATTCTATGCAAAGCTGGTATTCGCAGTGCTGGTGATTTGTTTGGATAAATTTTTACTATTATTTCCATAATTTTTTTGCGCGATTGATCTTTTTTGTTTATTTACAGCATCGGTTGTCAAAATGACATGAGGATTAAGGGGTCTAGCACATTTACTTTTCGAAATAAAGGGTGTTGAAATTTTGAAAACTTGAATGTTTTAATCCGATAACATTAAAATGGATGGATAAATTGATTTGACATTTGGCAGGTTGTTTTTAAATGTAAAAGGGCATATTTTGATAGAAATAGTAGTTTGTGCAACTAGTGTGGATATGATGGCCATATCGCACGAGGACAAAGTTTGAGCACGACGCCGTAGGCGGAGTGCTCAATTCTTCAAGTGCGATATGGATAATCCACACGAGTCGAACAGCATATTTTTTCTACGACCCACTTAAGAAAAAATCTAGAAAATAAAAATTTCTATAAACTTCAAATTGAAAATTTAACAATCCAATATGTTTCCACTAATTTTTTTGTGGTAAACGTACAGTTCTTGAATCTCCAATTTGTATAATGCAACGGTTTTCCTTTTTAAATATACGATGCTGTTATAAGTAGATGTTGCCAGTCGGACTCCCTCATGAAGGGTACCGTACCATTATCTGTAATAATGAATATTCTGCTAAATATTTCAAACGTCTACCTGTTGTCGTTATTAATAACAAGCAGAATAATCATTTAAAAATAAAATTAACAATAAAAAAAACTTCCTCACGGGGAATCGAACCCGGGTCTACCGCGTGAGAGTCTGGTATGCTTACTACTCGGCCACCGAGGCATATGCAAATTGTTTATCTATAACGTCAGATGTATTACATAGATTTTGCTTAAAAGGAACTAAAGTTCCTACCGTGTGTCCCGCGACACTTTCTACCTTTTTTATTAGCTTTTCTCTCAGCATTTGGTTATTTCCTGTTTCTGGTGGTTGTATAAGAATATCACGGACTTCCACTGCGTACTTGGTGACGTAACTGAAACGTGCCGTCTTTAGTGATGACAGCAATAGTGGACAGGCTTTCAATTTGCGCGATCTACGTGTCTTGGTCGGTAGCCCAGAAAGGAGGAATACGTACGGAAGTTGGAGCTGTACCGTCCGGCTTTTCAATTTTTTACTAGAACACGTACTAGACCACATCAAAGCTCTTGTAACTTTCGACATAAAAAAACAGTTTCCATACAACTCTCTGAAACGTAGTATACAGAAACAGTGAATAATCACCTGAAAACTTTATCGAAAGAAAGTTTCTTAAAAATTCCCAGTAAGTATGATTTATTTTGGTAAAATTCTTAAAAAATTGCAATTCTTGGCATTAATTATGTGTCAATTGCAAAAGAAACACCTTGTACATTCTACGATATGAAAAATCTCATTCATATTTTCTAAAAATGTGCGATATTATTCAAATGACTCTGTATTACATAAATAATAGGTAATGCGAGACGGGGTATTCACAATTTCTCAACAAACATTTTATGATTCAACTTATTTACTTTACATGACATAATATGGTTAACAGGAAAATGAAAGTTAATTTTATCAACGATATATTATTATTTCGAATATTTCGCGATGAATTTATGGTTATGGTGAATCGATAAATGCTAGTCTTGACTCAATTTAAAAAAATGTTAATTAAATGCCTTGTTCGTGGGAATTAGGTATTTGTATTCTATTGATTTAAATATTGAGAAATATAAAATCAATTCCCAAACATAAATAGAAAAACAAATCCAAAATCCAATCATTAAATACAGTGTTACTAGCATGGCATCATAACAATAACGTTAAAAAATCGGAGTCATCTTAAAACTCAATTTCATTAATGATATTAATTTCATATTGTGAGACAAGGATAAGAAACACGTGTATTAGCTTCAGCAATTGATTTTGGTAAATTTCCACCAGATGTTTTGAAATAAGATAAATTGTTTACTGGTTTATAGTTTTTTTTTGAGAATTATGAGAACACAAAAAAATATTAGGGCATGGTATTGATAAATATGTCACAAGGTACATACAACTGTGAATTATTATTAATATGATTACATATTGCTAAAAATAAGGTACGATGATATTTATAATTTTTATTTGACAATGACGAGGATGATAATGAATCTCTGAGTGATGAGCCAAATTTTGATATGAGTCAATTAGTTGATTGTGAACTTGCAATTGATAGTAGCAATAATATCGATGAGGATTTATTTGCTAATGATAATGACGAGGAAAATTGTACAGAGCCACTTCCTCAGAGACCAAAGAGAGCGAAAATTTGTAGAAAATAGTTGTAAATTTGTAAATGAATATTCTTAGTATCGTAGCTTATTTCTATAAAATATGTAATCATATTAATAATAACCATACTATAAATGCACAATTTTTACAAAGAAAACCAAAATAAAAGTTTAAGCTTCGTTGAACTGCGAACGAGCGCTGACCCCCCACCATAACGCCAAGCAGCTGCCGCCGCACCGTTTGGCCGAGCGAGCTAGGATTGTTCTCTTTTGAATGGATCAATTGACGGTAGAAAAATGAAAAATTGTGTTTAAGTTGTATGAGTTGGGATTCAACAACCTAGCGGAGTGATCAAAATTTGAATTTCTCAATTAACATTATGACAGTATTTAGCAGACTTTGAATTTGTTTATCTCAGCTTGTAAAAGTCGCATCTGAAAAATTTTGTTTCCAAAATACTCGTCTTTCAAAAACAAACATATTTATAACGTGAAAAGATATTTTTAACAAATTTTTCAACGCCAAAATGAGAAAAAACTAGATGGAAAAATTATTTTTTTCGCTAAATGTTCTAAAAAATTTTGTGAAAAAAATTTTTAAAATTTTGTTTATGTTATTTATATAAATATAACTTTCACTCTATCGATTGCAACCAACCGCTTCTCGATATCATTGATGTTCATGAATTTAAACGCGATTGAAAAAAAAAATTGTTTCCAATTTGGGCAGCCGCCATTTTGAATTTTGCAAATCTGAAAAAACGTAAATTCTTAGAAGTTCGCCCTCTATGTTTATCTATGTTTTGACCTCGAATATAATATTTTATTTATAATTACCAGCCAAAAATATGATTTTCGAAAAATTTTTCTATTTTTGGAAAATTTAACATCGGAAAAAATTTTTTTTGGAAAAACTATTTACGTCACCTTCAAGAGCATACGATTTGCTGCAATTTTCATCTCTACGATTTTTTTGTAAGAACACATCCAGAAATGATATGAGCATAAATCACTTGAATTTTAGGTAGTCCGAGCTGTGCTTGCAAGCTGCGTCGCAAGCTCCAGCGGAAATTATTAGACAATCTAAGAGAGTGATGCTGAGTCGATATATTTTCATTTATAAATGAAAAATCAGCGATGGGAAACTTTTGATGTTTAACAGATTTTTCGACCTTACTTTCCCGGACTATGTTTCATGTCAAATTTTACCGTCGAAAAAAAGAAAAATTCAGAAAAAATTACCAGTAAGACAATTTTCTATATCAGGGTGTTGATTTATCCAATTGCGTAAATGAGCTATGCATTCCTTTCTAGCATTTTCATTTTCTCTCAATTCCTTGCTGGCGATTTCGTACAGTTCTTTTTTCTGTTTCTTGTTAGAAGTTTTCTTATCATAGACGTTGATGTTACAACGACCATTCCAGGAATCAACCATTATCAGTTCGGACTTGGTAGTCATCTGAAAAGTAAAATAGATTAAATTGTAGACTGTTGTTAATATCTCCACACATTTTTAGCGCACCCATTGAGTTTTTTTCTAAAATGTTGTAATATAAGATTTGATTATGGAACTGATTATTTTTTCCAGAATATAATAGTTACAGTCAATAGTTAAGGCCAGGTGGCCTTTCTTTTTCTTTTAACATGAAAAATACTAGGGGTAACGTACAAACGGTAGGTCCGATTAGAAATAATTTAAACAGGAATTTACATGTACACTAGCAAAACCCTTTTGATAGCCTTCACTGAGAAAATAAAACTATAACTCACAAAACCGTTAAACCACATTAATGATGGCAAGACGAATTTGTGGGTAAACATGGGGGTTGAGTCCGCGAATGATACACTGGATATAAAGTGTAGTGGTTAAACCCATAATAACATATGCGTCTTTGGTCTGGTGAACATAAACGACACAAACGAATGCAATGATGAGACTAGACAAGGTGCAAAGACTTGCTTATCTCAGTATTGCAGGGTGCATGAGAAGCACGCCAACGGCAGCACTATCCTTATTTGGCCTACCTCCATTACACCTCGTGATAATGGGGAAAGCAAAGATGGGACTTTTTAGGCAGCAAAGCAACCTGAGCAACAAAATAGTTAAATCAGGACACATATCCATCAAGTACATCATAAGTAGAGCCATTTTAGATATGAAAACAGACTATATGGCCACTTAACTTCTCCCCAGCCCCAAATATAATGTAGAAATACGTCAAGTATCAAGTATCAAGTATCTACGACTGAGTCAAGACAGTAAGCACCTGTACAACAAACACGAAAAGGGGATTACACGCAGAGCAAAAATGGCTGGAGTGATGTGCAGGAATCTGACAGGAAAAAATTGGGGTTGTAACCCAAAGATCCTGAGCTGGATGTACATAACAATAGTAAGATCAATCATCACTTATGGAGCCATTGCGGGGAATAGTAGGACTAGCGTGACGATGAAAAACAATCTGTTTAGAATTCCAAGACTAGTCTGAATATGCCTTACAAGAGCAGTGAAAACATTCCCAACGGCGTCCATAACAGTGGCTCTTAACTTCACGCCACTACATCAATATTTGGAAAGTGAAGCAGAGAAAACAAGATACAGACTAAGTAGGGAGGGAGTTGCTAAAAAACCACCTCTAAGCTTTTTATGAATAAGAAATCCTGATACCAAGAATGTTTCCAGAAAAAAGTATTAGTACAGTCTCTTGTAATATTGTCGTATCTGTATTTGTATCTATAGAGAAGGGAGGGTGATTGTAGGCTCACAGCACTTAGGCCACACGTGACCTATTGTACATCCTCCCGAGGTGTTGCCCTCCTAGGTCATCGTCCATCCTGTCCTTCCCAGGAAGGTGGACAGGTCACTTGGAGACATCTTCTTTATATCGGCAGGTGTAGGCCAAGACTCACCGAACACACACTCTCTTATTGACGATAACTCCGGACACTCGCATAAGACATGCCTGACAGTTTTATCTTCCTGTTCACACATCCTGCACAGAGGTGTGCCCACTAGCCCCATAGTATGGAGGTGTTTCAAAGACATTGACCGTTCAACTAAGAAGCAGCAACTACTTCCCGGGCTTTAGGCCCCGACGGACTTTAAAGTCAAACAGGGGTGGGGTGGCATACTGCCGTACAAAGCTAAAACCCCGTATTTGCAAAACAATAAAAATGGCGTAAAATAACAATCAAACTTCAATGTATAATATAGCTTCACATAATGGCTTCTAATTATAGAACCTGTATTACAGTAGAAGAAATGGACGAGTAAATTCATTTTTTTATGTGAAAACGTCCATATTTTATTACTTTCATAGAATAAAAACCCATACGGTGAATATCGTTATGAAAAATGAGGCCTTATACTAGGGACAATACCGGAATTTTGATAATACGGTGATTGCAGCTATATTAATTGGGATGTACTAGCAGAAAAGGTAGAAATGTAGGGATATTCCTAAGGAAACGACCAATTTTTTGCAATCCAATTACAGTAAAGCAGCTATACAGTTTTATTTTAATATTACACACAAATATGCGGCAATAATACCTAATAATCAAGTTAAAATAGAAACATCTTAACATTGTTTAATATTAAAACATTTTTTCAGGCAGCTCCAGCCAAAACTGTTTCAAATCGAGTTTTCTCCAATTATCATTATTATTTCTTCCAAAATATAACTCATACTTATTACGTTTAATTAATTTTTTAGTAATTTTAGAAATGTACAGTTTTGGAGTTTCTTTTTTAACTTTAGCTACAGAAGGCAAATTTTTCCACAGTTCTTCAAGTTCCATTTTTTCAACATTGACCCTTCTTTCTGACTAGATATTATTGGCACACTAAGACAATTAGACAATAGAGGAGTTCAGTCTAAGGTCAGTGTGACCAACAAAAAGTGGGTTTTCTGACAAGAATGACAGTTAATGTCTACCCCTTAAAACATAAGATTTTTGCATGTTTTTTATCATTGCGAACCTCTATATTGCTTTATTAAAATAATGAATACACCCCCGAAGCGTAAATCTTGGAATTTAAAATGACTTTTTAGCTGAATACACAGCACATCGGTGGCCAAAAACTCCAGGAACTCTTGCCATGTCACCATTTCATTTCTGTTATCTGTCACTAGTTATGTCAAATGTCAGTGGAAAAAGTAATTAGAAGAATAGAGATACAACTAACTAGAAATGCTACTAAAATCTAATCGAAAATGGACATACACAATTAAACGAAAATCAACAAAAATAAATATAACTGACATTTGACATAACCAGTGACAGAATAACAGAAATTAAATGGCAAGAGTTCCTGGAATTTTTGGCCACCGATGTGCTGTGTATTCAGCTGAAAAGTCATTTTAAATTCCAAGATTTACGCTTCGGGGGTGTATTCATTAGTTTAATAAAGCAATATAGATGTTCGCAATTATAAAAAACATGCAAAAATCTTATGTTTTAAGGGGTAGACATTAACTGTCATTCTTGTCAGAAAACCCACTTTTTGTTGGCCACACTGACCTTAGACTGAACTCCTCTATTAGAAAGAAACACGTATGAACACGCCCGAAATATTGTAGACGCTACGCGTAATACCAGTATTTGAATTTTACTAAAGAAAATCTACGTATTTGATTGCAAGTACGTGTTTATCCTATGGTAAAACAAAAATATGTGAACTTTTCTTAGCATTTGAGGTATTTTTTGCAAATACGGGTAAAAAAAAGGATCGTTTTTTAGCGTTTTTGAGCAAAACACGAGGTTATAGCATAGAAAAGATCCAAGTTTAATATTTTTATTATACCAGACACAATATCTCATTTTTCGTTTTTTTTTCAAATACGGGGGTTTAGCTTTGGACGGCAGCATATCTACAAGATATTTGACACCAACCATTTTGGTTTGCAATTAGAAGGGACAACATAACTTGTAGACCGGTTTCGTCGTAGTTGCGCCTCATCAGTACAAGGTATATGTTCTCCGTCCACGAACTCAAAGCCTAATCACGGGAAATTGTTGTTGTCTTTCAAAAATATTTTTTTCAAGACCGACCAGAAAATATACACATTCTGGATAATTTTTCGTCCAGAAAATAACGTTTTGCCGATCAAGACCGGAAAATGAACGTCGGAAAGGAAATATTAATTTACGTTACAAGACCGGCAAGTAGTGTTTTCCAGGTCGAGACAATCAGATTCCAGGGCGAGTCGTAGGCGAATCCTGGAGCTTGGTGCGTGACGTACAATATTTTTTTAAGACGGGCACTTCTATATACATTCAATTCTTCATTTTACTTTTTATAACAAAGTGATTAACAAAACTAAAACCAGATAAAATAATAAGTTTGACATAAACGACAAATTAAAAATCAACGAGCTGTCATCGACAATATATCGAAACGTCAGATTGTTCGAATTCTGGTTTGCGATTGGAGGTGAAGATGCTGCTACTGTCACAACTTTCACACTTCTCTTCCCTTCCACTTCCTGGAAGACAAGTACAGTTGGCAGAAGCAAACGTGAGCCCTGGTGGGCGTGTTCATGTCGCTGTAGTTGTATTTTTGTAGTAACAATTCGATATTTTGAATCGATAACCAAATATCGATACCATAAAAAATGTCAACTGTTAAGAGATATGTAAACAAAGTCAAACTTGCTAAAAATGTAACTCTAAATATTAATAAAAAATTTTATATTGGACCAAAACTAAAACTACCGTTTGCCTTAAATGTCTATATTTTCAAATTACATGACTGTATTAATGTCATGAAAAAGAAGGGTCAAGTTTCTATGGAAAGCAACAAAATATGCACTGGTTATAGTCCAGTGTTGCCGATGCAAAAATGAAAATTACCCTAACTTACTATTCAAATTATCAGAATTTGTCAAAATTACCAAAAGAACACATTGTTTATCTAAATAAAGTCTTCAACCCCAGTCAATATGGAAAATCCCCAAAAACAATAGCCATTTTATGTATCCCTTCTACAAAATATTCGAAAAACTATTGTATCCAAATTAGTGAAATTGTCTAAAAATCGGATAATCATCCTCGCATTGACAACACTGATACAGAACGAATAAAATGATGTATGTTGATGAAATCACTCGGTCATATTATTTCGATTATATTTAACAATTACTAATGGACAATCGTTAACATTGGCTCTTGATTGGCTCCTTGCGATGACCTTATTTTAGTTCGCATATTTTCCGGGGCTCATATTTGGTTCTGACAACTGTATTGATTATGATTTTGGTGTATTCTTCATCCCGTGATAAGGCTTTGAGATCGTGGACGGATAACATATACCTTGTACTGATGAAGCGCAAATACGCCAGAACCGGTATTCAATTGTATGTACCATAGGGTTTAGGGGCTCATTGTAAAGTGTCTTCAAATTAGTATACCCTTCTTTAATGCGAACAAAAGGCTTGAAGACGGGGGCAATTCACTATATTTTAAATCCTTCTATTACTGGAAAATCAACTTTATGGTGAATAGACAAGCGAAAAGGGACACTTTCAACTCGCGTCAATTAACGCTCAAAAACAATATCATGTGCAATTTAGAAGGAAGAAAACAAACAATAGAAAAAATGGTATCATGAAAAATACGAGGCTGTTGAAGTCCTATCCAACACAAAAATAGTCGTTGTTCATTTGAGGTAGATATTAAAGATTTGAACGCAGAACACACTAAATTTTAAGCTGTATCGATCTTAATCTTGTAACAACCAAATTTTTCCGTTGTTTTAACGAAGTCGATCCAAAACAGGTTCTCAATTACGCGAACGGTCTGTAGAAAAAGTTTCGTTATGTAAATAACATTCGGCATTGAATTTTCTTACAATTCCATAACACAATTTCTTCAACACATTGACCCGCCCAAATTATATAAGGTTGTACGAACCGTAAAAGTAAACATCTCCGTAAAACAAAAATACAGAGACGGAGTTTTATCCATAAAATTAAAATATCGCCATAGAAATCCATCTTTTCTACCAGGGCAATATCCTCTTTTTCCAATATAAATAACAAAAAAACTGATTTCAACAAACATCATTTATTGTTAGTTGTGACTATATAGAATTTGTTTATTGAATTGGCATATTGATCTGACCATCCAGTTTCAAGTTAGAAGACGTAATCTCAATTCAAGATTACCACCGTAAAGAATTTTAATATGATACAGGGTGGGGCACTATGAACGAACTATTCTCTGGCGTCTTAACGGCAAATAAAATTAGAAAAAATAAGACGTAGAATTAAGTAGATTACTTAGGACTATAGTTTGAAAATATTTTGGAATATACAGGGTGCTCCAAAAAAGCGTGTCGTATCAAAGTTAGGTTCCTTTAATTGAAACACCCTGTATTTTATCACATTTTTGAATTGTACTATTGAAAATAATGTAAGATCATCAACATTTCCCTATACCTATCTAGTTCAGTTTCCAGGATAAATCGATTTTTCAAAATTTGTAGACCCTCCGAAAAAATACAATAACTTCAAAATAAAAACGAATAACCACATGCTGTACACCATCTCACTAGAAGCTTTTAACATTCTGTTTCCAATATTTACTGGTATGCTATCATATACAGGGTGTTTTTAATATGACAGTATAACACTTACTATTTAATACATAAATTTCTGGCTTAATTTAAATGGAACACCCTGTATCTGTTGGGTCTGTTAAACGTGGGAATTTATTACCTTCCAGTTGGTATTAGGGTTGCCTATATCTAACTCTGATAGTTCTCGAGAAATTTTAAATTTGTTTTTTTAATATTCAATTATTTGCTGACATCTAGTTACAGATGACATGATACTCCGATGGAAAGTTTTTAAAAATTTGAAATTTGTTATTATGACAGTTAGTGCTTTGTTGTATGATTTATTATTGATAAATTAAAGGTCTCTTAAATCGGAATTTTATTAAGGGTACCCTCTCATTAACTTTGCAACTACTGGAAGAAAATTTCGTGAATTTTTACGTAACAAACTACCCGAACTTTTAGATGACGTTCCACTAGCTACAGCACAAAAAATGTGACTGTAGTTAGATGGTACGTCTGTTGATTACAGTGTAATTGTCCGGCGTTACTTGAACAATATTTTTCCACAAAAATGGATTGGGCGAGGGGGTCCTTATCTTTCGCCGGCAAGGTTCCCATGCTTGACGCCATTACACCATTAATTTATCAATAATAAATCATACAACAAAGCACTTAATGTCAAAATAACAAATTTTAAATTTTTAAAAACTTTCCAATTCAAAAATGTGATAAAGTACAGAGTGTTCCATTTAAAGGAACCTAACTTTGATACGGCACGCTTTTTTGGAGCACCCTGTATATTCCAAAATATTTTTAAACCATAGTCCTTAGTAATCTACTCAATTCCACGTTTTATTTTTTCTTATTCTATTTGCCGTTAAGACGCCAGAGAATAGTTCGATCATAGTGCCTCACCTTGTATAAAAAATATAAAATAATGGTTTTCCCCACTAAAACTAGTGAATACTCTATTTTCAAGTCATTATCTAAAAAAATAGGGTCGGTTTACGGTTCCATAATGATTTTTAAGGAAGGCTTCCTGACGACAGTTCTAGATGATTCCAGATGTATTATTTGGACTTCTACATAAAAGTCTAGAAATTTCATGGAAAAGTCGAGAATTGTCTGGTGGTGTTTTGACACCAAACAACAAACAAGGTTTCAAAAATCTAATTATTGTTGACTTATCGTCATAACTATCAATAAATGACAGTGTTCCTTGACAAACCAAGATAATATACCGGTTAGAATGGATTTTGTCAAACATTACAAGAATGAAGAGCCCTTAATCCAAATGTTTTGCAGGCGAATCTATAACTTCTGTAATCAGGAAATTCAGGATTACATAAAACCATAAAAAAAATGGTTATATGGTATACCATTTGAAATATTGAAGATGCAATTTATTGGGAACTCCCTTTATACAATATTCAATCAGTTACAACATTTTTGGTCGCTACGGATAAAATAATACAACTTTCAATTATTCAAAACTTTTGGACTTAGAAATTAATGAAAATAAGTAGGGGTCAAAATATAATGAAAAACCCTGAACACATCATTCGCATGAATCTTACAGTTCAAGGCTCTATTTCGGGTTTTTTTTAAATCTATGAATATGTTAATTAAAATTTAAGTTGAATCTAAACCCGTTTGTGATGAACCTTATTATAACATATAGGTACCTATTCAATTTTTCACTTAAGATTTACGCTATAAAAAAATTTGTTTAATAAAAAAAAATTTCCCAGGTGACAATTCCAAAATGTTGAAATACTGACGTAAGTATCTATAATCTTTATTTGTAGGAATTTCATTGATTTAAATCCTTATAATGTTCACAGTTTTTATTTATTTTATTTATTTGAACCTAAGAAATACACAATTCAGGTAACTTTTCGGAAATGATGTCTATTCAAAAATATCATAATCTTTGGTGCAATTTTTGAATATGATTATAATAGCAGGTACTTCTTATAAAATGTGTGCCAACGAGTTATTGGCCCCTAGAGTTGAAAATTGTTTTTTTTTATATAATAATTGAATGACATTGGAAATTAATCAGAACATTTTCTTGAACACCACAAATCCATACTTTTTGGCGGTATAAACAAATGATCTGCACTATCATTGTGAACTAAAAACATATTAAGTTCAATAGTTTTATTTTTAAGAAAATGAGCTATTATGTGAGACAAGTAATGAGTGAAGTCAATTATTTGAGAAAAGTAGATAAAGTCAAATTCACAATCGTAAGGTATATATGATTTTTCAATAAACCAATCAAAAATTTTTAAAACGAGTTCTCTATCTATTATTAATTATTGGTTTACGAAATAAATAAAGTTGAGACTGAATATTTTTGATAAGGGACGAATTTTTTTTAAATATCAAAAGTCATGAAAAAAAACCGAATTTAGAGTTAAATATTGCAAAATTATATCGACAAATAAGTACAGGTGGTTTCCAGAAACAGAAGGATTTATTATGGCACCTGGAAGTCAAGTAATTAATACCAACAATTACAAGGAATTTGTTATAAGAGAATCAAGCCTATCATTTTAGTACATGTATTACACAATTCATTAAATGATTAAAGCTTGTCGCATATTTTATTGGCAGCGATTGATTTGATTTGGCTTAAAGTTAATTTTTATCTTTTTAGGGCAATTGAATAAAAGCTTATTTTAAAAAAAATTCCTTTTTATTGATTTATTACCTTAAAAATGCCAAAAAATTGTGTTTTAATCCGCGGTAGTTCCATTTCGTGTTAAGATTCTCACATACTGATTTAAAAGTATTGGTCTTACTATTTTAATAAAACATTCTTTCCCACCCAACAATAAAATTATTCTGTACTTAATTCCAAGTGAAAATCTAAACAAAAAAGTCTACCAGCTATCGATTATTCAATATAAGCGCTTTTCTACCTAGTGGCATAAAACAGAAATAGTTAGCTGCACATTGTTTTATAACCCCACTTTCTTCGTTTTTTATAATCCCTTGCTCTTCAAGTAAAACTGATTGTATTTATTAAGGACGTTTGTGTACATTACCAACTAACAATTTTATATTTTATAATGGTTGCGAAAACGGTTTAGACACAACAATTATAAAACAACAGTACTCTCAGGAACATTTACAACGTGTTTTTACGACAGCTATAATAGGTGCAAAATTGGCACCACTTGATAAAATACTTAATTCTAGTTAGTTTCTTCTTCCATTCCACAATATCTGCATTCTTCTTCCTCCACTAATTTGAGCTTTTTCAGGTGCCCATTCAGGCGACAATGTCCCGTTAGGATCCCTGTCAAAACTCTTAGCGCAGTTTTACTTTGACTCATGCATTCTTTTGATCTCAACAGGTTGTAGTCACCCAGAAGAGTCTTTGATTGTATAAGCCCTACTAGATCTTTCCAATGGTCAGATCTTCTCTTTTTCTCGGCTTTACTTATTTCTTTCAATATTACATTGGGGCTGATTCCGCAAAAGGGTTCGGGCCCCCAAAAAGGTATTTCAGTCCCCCTCTTTGCTAGTTCATCTGCTATTTCATTTCCTTCTATTCCAGTGTGTCCTGGAATCCATAGTAAGGTGACTATGTTCTCGCCTAGTTCATTTAGTTTGTCTAGGCATTCCCACACCATTTTGGAACTGATTACACAAGAGCTCAGTGCCTTAATGGCTGCTTGACTATCCGACATTATGATAATCCTTTGTCTTCTGATGTTTCCTTTATCAATATTGAACTGGGCGCACTTTCTTATGGCGTGGATTTCCGCTTGAAAGATACTTGGGGTTTTTCCCAAGCTTTCAGAGTGTTTGGTTCCTGGCCCGAGCACTCCTATCCCAGTTCCTTCTATTGCTTTTGAGCCGTCTGTGTACCATTGAATGGCATTCTTTCCAAGTCTGGTAATGGTATTTTGATCCCATTCCTTCTTGTTGCTCATTTCCGTAACGAATTTCTTTGAAAAGTTATATTTTCTCATCATACCGTCTTGTGGCATGTCCCAGGTTGTCTGATTTCTAAGAAGTGAGGAGTTTTTTTTTAATGATTCCCTCTCTACTTAGTCTGTATCTTGTTCTTTCTGCAACACTTTCCACCACCATATGTAAAGGGGTGAGGTTGAGAATCACTTCCATGGCTGCCGTTGGGCATGTTCTCATTGCTCCTGTAATGCATATACAGGCTAGTCTTTGAATTTTGAAGAGGTTTTCTCTCGTCGTCAATAGGCTAGTTCTACTACACCAGGCAATGGCTCCATAAGTGATGATTGGTCTCACTATGGCAGTGTACATCCAGCTTAGGATTTTTGGGTTACAGCCCCAGTTTGCTCCTGCCAGATTTCTGCACACCATTATAGCCATTTTTGCCTTGTATGTAATCTCCTTTTCGTGTTTGTTCCACAGGAGTTTACTGTCTAAAGTTAAAGCTAGATACTTGACTTCTTGTCTCCATTCAATCTCGTTCCCATCAAGTTTTATGGTTTTGAGGTTGAGTTTTCTTTTCTTAGTGAAGGCTATCAGGATGGTTTTAGTGGGGTTGATGCTAAGTCCCACTTGCCTAGACCAGCTATTTGTATAGTTCAGACCCTTTTGTACAATATCGCAAAGGGTGTTTTCGAATTTTCCCCTGGCTGTTATGACAATATCGTCGGCATATCCTTGGCAGGATATACCGAGATCCGTCAAACCACACAGGAGTTCGTCAACCGTCAGACTCCACATTAATGGGGATGCTACTCCTCCCTGTGGGCATCCTCTGGTAGTGCAGATGGAGACAATGTATTTGCTCGTCCTCGTCTCTGCTATTCTTGTGGTGAGCAGTTCCGACATCCATTTGGATGTTGTGCTGTCTACACCTCTTCTGTTCAATGCTCTTCTGACTGCCTTATGTGGAGTATTGTCAAAAGCTCCTTCTATGTCCAAAAATGCACATACTACAGTTTCTTGGTTGTCTAGAGCACCTCGGATATCCTCCGTCAGTTGTACCAGTGCAGTCTCCGTAGATCTGCCTGCCCGGTAAGCATGCTGACATGGGTGGAGAGGTAGTCTCTCTAGGATTTCCGTTCTAATATGGTTATCAATAGCCTTTTCCATCGTTTTGAGTACAATATAGGAATGTAGGAATGTCATATAATAATATATAGGTATTTATATCACATTTAAAAAACACATAAGGCCAAAGGCAACGTCTGAACTAAAATTAAACAATGGAAAATTTATCCGATAAATAAATCGAGATTATAAAATAATGTAGGTACAACAAACTAGTTCAGTTGCCGCGTACATTCTTAATTTGAGTCCTGAAAATCAGGTCTTGTTATTCAATACCAAAATCTCAACCTCAATAACTTGATAAATTCCACATCAGGAATACCTAATTTTCACTTTCTCAAGCGCATCCACTTAAATCTTAAATCATTGCTTAATCGACAATATAATCATCTCGAGATTACTTAATTCTAAGTATCAATAACTAATTATTAAATTCAGCGAAGATGTTATTTTTTGAAGAAGCCTCTGTAGGTGCATATATAATTAAATCGTGACATACATACTAACCATACGTCTGAAATCTTAAACAGTTTAAATTATGCAACGCATCGACAGCGAATTCAAGTTCAAGGTTTCCAGGCAAGTGATCGTGAAACAAATTCAACTTTGTATTGTACAAATCACACCACCGATTATTAAATAGATAGAAAAAAGAAATTATTATCAATTTTTAATTAATATTTACCATAAAAACTTTATAATTAAAATAAATTACGTATTTAAAAAAAGCAGCATGATTAGTATGTTAAAAAAAAAGTAAATGGTAGTACCTAATTGTTTATTATTTTTTATATTATGATTTCACCTTATGGAGAATGCGTGATCTCTTCGACATCCCTCGGCTCCAGTGGTGAATTTACACTAGGGGCAGTCGGTGCTAGCGCCCAGGGCGGCAAAATTTGGAATTATGAATTTGAGTAAAATTTCAGTGATTAGATAGGGCGGCATTTTCTTCAGTGGTCAGGGGCGGTAATAAGTTTAAATCCGGCTCTGCTCGGCTCTGCAATATTAAGTATTTTCTTCTCATCGCAAGTTCTAAAGGGATGTCTGTCTATACCTACAGTCAGTGCACAAATAATAATACTTTTAGTTATGGAAAATAATTGTGGATTGATTTAATTTCACTATCAACTACAACCTGTAAGCGCCTTCTCCGTGGTCAATAAAATAATTTTTGATGTGTTGACTGAATATACTCCAGCAATAAACGAGTATTCATTCGTAAATTTTTCCAACGGATGGATATTTTTTCCTTTGGAACGTGCAATCCTTTTTCTACCACGATCTGGCTTTATAGTGGAGTCAATGAATACATAAAACAGGCAATCTTCGGAAGTCCTCAAGAACAGCTCCGATTTTGATGTTTTTCTTTCAAAATTTTGTTTTTTTATATTCTTTAAAATCAGAAACCTCTTGGAGTGGGGACGGAACTATTTATCTTGTTTAAACAATATCTGTGATATTTATGCACAAAAAAAATTTCTACTATACAATATCCATTCAAAACTTGTAAATATATTAATGAATGTTATAAACAATTATCTATAAGTTTGTTCTGTGTAGTAATGACATGGAATTAATTTGTGGACCAAAATATAAATTTTTTATTGACCATAGAAAATTCATTATTTTATTTACAAAAAAAGTACATTTAATTTTCTTTCTCATTTCGCGTTTCGGAGACTTCTCCATCTTCTTCAAGTGGTGGGATGGTTACTGCAGTCATTTCCACTGCAAACTATGCAGGCTGGTGAGCAATGAAGACCACTTTTTCTGCAGCCACTCGCTGAACCGCATCCTGTTTTGCAAGAGCAAAATATCAATTTTAAAACGTTGTCAGGTAATGCTGGTTGTGTCATTTTGATTGGTTTTAAATAATTCTCTTTTCGCCAACCCCATTCTTCAGGTGGTATCGATGAATTATTTTTCCATTGCTGAACTTGTAAGTAGACTCTTTTAAAATGTTGTTTTGCTGCATCTTCTGTCGGAGGCAAGGAATTAAGTTGTACGCTTTTATTTTTTGAAGCTAACGCTATGAAACGTTTATATCGCAGTTTATTCAAACATTTGGCAGTTTTAGCACCATACATTGCTAGAATACAATCAATACCATCATTAAAAAGCACTTCTTCATTTTGCTCTTCAACCATAAAAGTTTCAGCTGCTGCATGTAATTTTTTATTATCATCAAAAACTTTAATAAAACCATTTTTTCCTTTGTTATAGAAAGCGGATGTAGTATCAGATCCAGTGAATGCATGAATAAAAAACAGATGGGTTTTTTTAATACTTGGATATTTCTCTAATATTGTTTTTGTTGAGTAAACTCGTTGCAAGATATTATTTTTCAGTGGGTTAAAAAAACATTTCTTCATCATCAGGTGGTAAAGCCATCAATAAAACTAACACATCAATATCTTCAGCTACAACAACTAATTGAAGAGAGGAACAATCTATAGCAGATTGCACAATTAATCGATCAGCATCACTTTCGGCTTGACTTCACTCAATATTATTTTCGCCTAGTTTTTTGCAGAAAAGATTAATAAACCTATTTTTATTTTTGCTATTACCTAAGAGTTTCTCTTTCGTTGTTTTTAAAGGTATGTCTTCTTCAAATAAATAATCAATGGAAGTATTGCCGATATATCTACAATTTCTCTCAGACACTTTAGTTCCATCATTACTATATCCATCAAATACAACTTTAACATCAGTGCCATAATTATTACGTAAATATCTAATATACTGTTGACAAATATCTGCAAATTTTTTATTCTTTTCCCATTTTAATCTATGAAGTATAAAAATAAACTGAATTTTTTATATAAATATCGTTGATATTGTTTAAACAATATAAATAGTTCCGTCCCCGCTCTAAGAGGTTTCTGATTTCAAATAATATAAAAAACAAAATTAAAAAAAAAATTCATCAAAAAAGTAGTCTCCAAGCTGTTGTGCTCTAGGATTCTGAATTGCTGTCCTTCCTCTACTATCTTGATCATTTCCAGGTGCTCATTTAGGCGACTATGTCCCGTTAGCATATCTGTTGAAACTTTCAGTGCAGTTTTACTTTGACTTATGCATTCATTTGATCTAAACGGGTTGTAGTCATCCAGAATATTTGATTGTCTAATCCCTACTAGATCTTTCCAATGCTCAGATCTTCTCTTTTTTCCAGCTTTGACTATTTCTTCCACTTTTACATTGAAGCTGATACCGCAAAAGGGTTCCTCCACCGTGTTTTCTACTTCCTCTTTGCGGGTTCATCAGCTATTTCTTTTCTTTCGTTCTGGAATTCACAGTAAGGGGACTTTACTTTTCTCGCCTAGTTTGCCTGTGTCTGCCTAGGCAATTCCAATTTTTTTGGGTACCATTTGGATTATTTTTCGGGTACCCATTTAATTTCCCAACAGCCCCTTAAGCAAAAATTTATCAAAAATAGAACCGTGTCCACCAAATTGACATTACTTAAATACAATAACTTAAACGCCAAAAATAGAAGAAGTGTTGAATTCCAAGACAACCTAAATTATTGAAATTTCCGGGACATGCTTCCCGATGAATGTTTTTGAAATATCAGTTGGTCTATTTGGCGAATTTAATGAAATAATCGTGAGTCCGGTGCTGGTTGAAATTGAATTTTATTAGTGTTCAAATTATGTTTCAACTTAATATGGCCCATAGTGTATATTTTTTATAGCAATAAGCTCTGATGAAATGAATGTAGTCGATGAATAAAAACTAATATAATAATGATTAATTGTTATTGCCAATAATGTTCAAGAATATGTATTTTATGGCAGGGGAATGTGAGTCCGTGGGCGAGCGTTCTTTCCAAAATAATTAACACCAACTCTGGAAGGTTGATAATGATATGTATCATTTGTATAATGATAGTCATATCGTTATATAATAATATTATATCAATAATTGAACAATAGTTTTTTTTTGTATAAAAAAAATCTATTAGCTAAACGTAGATATAATCTTGTTACTATACGTGCCATATCTGTATTTATACCTTCTATGCCAATTATAATATCAATAATTATTTCAATAATTTGTTACAAAATTATGTCAACTTAAAATTATGCATAACTTTAGCATGCTCCAAAAATTAAACATTCTTTTTTTATATTTAAACGTTACGGTAACGTTCCGGTTACCGTTATCAAGAATGATCAAATTTCTTAGAAGTAATTTTCCCTAAGACAATATTTTGAAGTTTGTGACTGTATAAAAATGTAAAATTTACAGTAAATAATAGTTGCTTCCTTTCTATCCCCCGGCTTAGCTTAGCTACAATAACTACATAATTCTTAGCTGAGCTGAATTGTAGTTCGAATGCACTGACGCACATTTCAATCGCTGTAAAGTCGACAATATCGGCGCAAGCGCATTTGCAAACAAACAAAGATTGAAAGGTAAGCAAATTAATAAATCAAAAATTCATTGAATCAGAACTTTCAACTTCTAAGATTAATTTAAATAAAAATTACCAGTAAAATTAGGAAACTTGTAGCTTACAAAATGGGTTTACTGGATATACATTTGGAACAACACAACAGGTTTAGAAGAAGGTGAACCATTTCAAAACGAATTCTATTAAAAGAACTCCAAATATGTTTTTTGAGGTTAGAATCTTTATCAGATGTCAAAAATGAGTGACTTTTCTTGCATTCGCGATTAAACTTAGCTAAGTCAAAAATCCGGCATACTTGGCAGAGGCAAAGGGGGAAGTCAGTTGATCTTAGTAAATCTAACTTCATTAGCAAAACGAACGGTAGGTAGCTTAGCTAAGGTTAGCTTAGATTGGTGGTAGAAAAAAAGCAACTAATATTTGTGAATGAAGAAATTTTGTTTCTAATGAATCTTGCTAATAGACACTACAGGGGACATCGAAAATCATATTTGGAAAATTATCAACAAATGAAGTAACGCCGTAAAGTGTATGCGACTATTGATTTCAACATCTACTGAGATAGCAAAATCTTCGGCATACATTAGTTACTTGTTTTCTTTTTCCACCTTATTATCAATTTTTAACCATCGTTCATCAACCCTTAGTATAGCTTGGATTAGTATGCCATTTTCTTATGATAAAGTATAGTACTCATGGAATGTATCCAAGAACGTGGCATCTATTAATTATTCTTGATTCGTGAAAATTCTACAATTTTGAATTTCCCTGTAGCAAGTTTGGGTCTTGGGTGATAGCCTTCCATTTGAAATAATGAAGACTACATGTGTCATGGTCTACCGGTCTATTATGTCCCTTTTCATAAGCATGTATGCAAATATGTAAATCATACGACTATACATGTGTAATTGAATATCCGTCGGGGCCTATAGCCCGGGAAGTAGTTGTTGCTTCCTAATTGAACGGTCACTGTCTTTGAAAAATATTTTTTCTACTACTGTGCGTCTTAACCCACCTTCCCGCACGCATTTTTGTCTTGAAAGTGTCACTTTCCCGCACTAGTGCAGGAAAGTAAAATTATGCGAATTTTGACTTTATAAGATAGTTTTTTCACTCCGGAAGTTATAACTATTGTTACAACAGGTAAATCTTTTCTAGCCTTTTGTTGCATTTTTAATTTTTTGAAAATATAAAATAATGAAGATATTTTGATATAACCCTGTACATTCTTTAAAGTGGTGTCACAAAGCAACTATCAAACTACCCGGGTTTGATATAAGAAAAGTCTATCAGATAACATTCTCTCATCTACAAATGACTTAAAACCGTTGCCGTTACCTTCATCGACGTCATCTACTTACCAGTTAACATCAAATAACTCCACTGGACCGGCAATTTTAAGTAATTTACAGAATGCAACAAATTGTGCTTTTAATATTAATATTTATAGATAATAATTATTATTTTTTGGTTTTGTATATGTATGTTGAAATAAAATAACTTTTGAAAAATGTGGTTGATATATTTTTTTGTATATACGGTCGTAGAAAAAATAATGTTCCTAACTCATGCGTAAAGTGTCTTTCCCGCCCTTGACCGCTTGCCCGCGGGTCAACTGCAGACGCGTGCGGAGAAGTATCACCTTCCGCACTTGTTAGGAAAATAACTATTTCAAAACTTATAAAGCGCTAGAATAAGTATATACTGCGATATCTATGCTGATTTACGGTAAAAGGTTATTTCATACGGACAAAAAAAATATTTTTGTTTCCAAATTTTATAGATTTTTCTCCGTTAATTACGTAAAGAAAAAATCATTCAAATATACTAGGTCATAAGTCCATATACGAAACTGTGGTCTACATATCTCCACCAGAAAATTGGTTTAAAATTTCAATTACTGGCTGTTTGGGCTTCAAAATGTTGCATGTAAATATTAGATAAAATTGACAAGAAACAAGGGCCCATGTCTAGTTCAAAATTTTGATAATAAAAATATGTATTCAATTGAACATATTGATCAGTTTCATAGACAATTCGCATCAATCCAATGTGTAATTAGCGACAGCTAATGCGGCTGTATAAAAGTTAATTGCCTTAGGGTATGTACACAAGCTTTCACCATTACACTGCCTCCTAAGATCGATCTCAAGTTAGTTTTGATTCTAATTTTATGAATTCTATTGTTTTTCTACATTGGCACATTTGTTAAAAAGATAATTACAGCAAAACTAACTGGATAATGGTTGTTGTTAAAATTTTAGAGGTTTTCTAAAAAATGTTTGTCTATTTTTAAGATAATAATCTTCTTCTGGAGCGACTATATCTCTAGATCCCATTTCTTGTTGAGTATAAAATACCACCAGAATGTAATTAAATGATTGAAAATATTCCTTCATTCACAAACATTTCCATCAAAACTATAATCTGCTGTGAATCGACCTTGAAAAATTTGACAACATTTTTTTACAGTCTCAAACTTCAAATATTACTCACCAAGCTGTTATCAAACCGAGCACCAAATAAATAATAATGTGCCAGGCTTATAAATTTCTTCACCACCGTAGTGAATACCTATACAATTTTTTCCACTACTAGCCAAATTTAAGACAAAAGTATAATAGTTATACTTGGGTACAAAGTGAGTGTTCATAAAACATTCAATACTTATATACTTCACACTGTACACCACAACGCACCACGAGAAGCTCCTCACCTGATCCGTAGATTATGAACGCACTCCTTAATTATGTCATCAGTTATTTTTGGTTGAGCTCGAACTTTAAAATAATGGCATTTTTATTCAAATAATTTCGTCTTGTTAGGTAATTTCAAGCAGCAAATATGTTAAAGATAATATATGCAAAAAATAAAGTACAAGCTGGAAGGCCTTCTACATCTGGAATATCTAAACCAAAACAAACTCGAAAAAGAAAGCATGACTTAGCATTCAATGTCTCCCAAAACCAAAATAATTTTAAATAATATAGGTTACCGAGTTAAGCAACAAGAAGGAATGGGATGCAAATACAATTACCAGACTTGGAAAGAATGCCATTCAATGGTAAACAGGCGGTTCAAAAGCAATAGAAGCTCAAAACAGTGGAGGAAAAAGAATAAAGATTTTGTGGCATGGAAGAAGAAACCTCCATTCACATACTTTCCAACTGCACAGCACTTCAGAATCCTAGAGCACAGCACCTGGAAGATTACTGGATAGAAAAGGAACATTTACCTAAGTTGAAGCCTGCAGACATCCTAAAATTCCTCCGGGAAATAGGACTAAAGAGGAACTACTAATTTCTGAGACTCTCCTCAGAAACTAAGTAGAAGTAACGGGGCACAATAGATCTTTTAGGTCTCACCCCAAAATACATACAACCGTTCATTGGTTACCTTGGGATAGATATAGAATGAAGTGCTTGAACTTTACTTTTTGACCTTCTAGAATAACACCTCAAATCGAAGACATAATTATTCATACTGACCGTCAAAAATTTTCAGCCCTCGTAAATTTGACAAATCAAAATAGTTATCTCTTTAACCACTTATTTGACAAGGACATTTATTTTTCATATTTTCCTACGGATTATATATTTTATTTATAGGTATTTCAAATTATATCGCTTTGTTCATAAAATAATAAAATATTCAGGACAATAAAATCCTATATCTTTCTTATATTTTTGGTGTCTTGTTTTTTTATTGACAGTCGGTGTAGAAAAATAAAAGAAGGAAAAAATATGTGTATTGAAAACGCTAAGATATTCGTTAGAATGATTTATGGATGAAGGCTTATATAGAAATAGAAATTGTTCCAATCAAAATGAGCCCTCAGTTGAAATTTGGAATAAAAATTATTCACAAAAAATTGCCGAAAAGTGAGACTTCAATATTATTGAATTGAAACAGAACAGTTGAAGAGACTTCTTTTCAAAATTTGTTAAATTTTTGGTGGAAATAAATTTTTTAGGGTCAGTGTACCTATATGTTCCTTATCAATAAAATTTTCTTTCAATATAAATTGTCAATAGGTGAGTTTTTACCTCGGTTTTTACTGTGTATTGATCTTATTCAAAATGCCTGTACGTTTACTCGAAGTTTTGTGAAAGCAGACTCTATTAATAGACAGAAACAAGTAACAAAGTGATAAATAACATTTTCTTGCAAATTATATAAAAATTTTAAATGTTAAAGTACGCTCCTAAATTAGGTAATATTTTAAAACCTACTTTCTTCGTTTGTCAACATTACTTTTTTGAGTTTACGGATTTCATTCTTATGTTGATTTATATCAAGATGAGAAGTTTAAAATAATTCGATTTTTTTATTTACGTTTCGTTTTTTTTGTCTCCAGCAGAACCTGTCTTATCAAATAATTTTTTATTAATCTTCTCAATCCCTTGCACAAAACATCCCCAATGCCATATTATTTTACAAAAAATATTTTTTCTACTAGCGTGCAGAGTCCACTTTTTCGCACTCTTTTTAGTGCGGAAGGAGTCACTTTACCGCACTAGTGCGGAAAGTAAGTATGTTAAGTTTTTGGGGAGTAGACTGACGTTTGAATATTCAAAATATATATTTGTAATGTTTACCAAATGACTGAAAAATTGAGAAATTCATCACAATTCAATAAAAAAAACGTATATTTCAACAATTTTTTGATGGCTCTGGTATAAGCCTCATCAAATGAATGTGAAATAATAATTAATTTGTTTATATGTAATTAATAATGAATGTCTCTTTATGTTAACTTATGTCAGTAGAAAAAATAGTGTATGTACCTAACACGTGCGTAAAGTGATTTTTCCGCACGCGATAGCTTTGCTAAAGCGTCGTTCGGCCATCTGCAAGGGCGTGCGGAAAAGTATCACTTTCCGCACTAGTTAGGTAATAGTATATTTCCTACGATCACATAGGAAAGTGACATATATCGCACTGTCTAGTTTTATGGAAAGTGGCCTTTATTCATACGCGTACGGAAAAAAAACTTACCCGTATGTGTACGGATAAAAAAGTTGTCAAATGAATTTTTATTAAGATTGACCACTGGGAAGCTGTCAAATATATAATTTTTAATTATATTTACCTATGTAATATCTAAATTTGAAGCGATTGCTTAGCAACCGCCCACTATTCTGGAATGTTGAGCTTTGCGCATAGAAAACAGGTCAAAATAGTGTCACTGCTATTTTGTTGAAAAGTTAGCATTGTTAAAAAGAAATGACAATTCGAAAGTTGACAGTTTCATAAGTACATAGATAATTTCACCCACTACATTATTATTACATTTTCGAATTTATCGTAGTTTCCATAAAACGTACTATAAAATGTAATAAGTTTTTAAAAACTTTAGTTTTATTTCTTTTCACTTGGTTTCTAAACAAGCAGAAGTTTTATCAAGAATGACATTTTTCACTAAATTACAAAAAAATATTTCTCATTCTGGGCACTCCACCCGGGGACATACTGTAGATCCAAATGATTTTTGCTAAAATGTTTGCGATATCTATTAATTATAGGTATAGTAAATATCTAGGTACCAATAAAAATAATAAGTTTGGAAAAAGTCAACAATCAAATAAAAAAATAATAAACACCACTCACCGTTGCTAGTAAAACAAGTTCACCCACCGACAACCCAACGTAACACTGAAAGAAGGACGAACGCTTGTAGACTGAATGGATGACCCCCCGAAATAAACTCCCGACTGTAAATTTTCATGGGTATTAAACAACAATATAAACATTTACACACTTGGAGAAACACGAATATATAAGACGATCTACAAAATTACCCTTGTTGAAATAATATAATATACTTTCACAATTTGGATTCTTACACAAAGCTAGAAGATTTAACTTGAATTAACCGAGATCAAATATTCTAGTTAAATTGGGTACATTATGCGTAAGAGAAGGCGTTGCATATACCGGTGCCGTTTCACTTTCCAGATGATTTTTAATCAATTCGCCGCAAATTATGAGGTCTTTAAACAACCTCTCATGACTAGTTAGATATATAAAAAATATTCTTGAAAGTGAAACGGCACCGGTATATGCAACACATTCTCTTACGCATAATGTAGGTACACTATAAAAGATTGATGATATAATTTATGTAGTAATAATACTGATGATACCTTTAAAAGTAAAAGAATAAAATATGACAATTAAAAAGTGAAACAAGATTGAAATTAAATG
>CAJUYG010002241.1:0-36307 GCA_910591675.1 Galerucella calmariensis | reverse complement strand
ATGCGAGAAAAATGTCTGTAGAACATAATATGAATGTAACAATACGTATACATTTATTATTCTTAGACTTTGACAACAGCTAAAACTACCTGTAACTTTTATAGCGACAATTTAATTTATATGTATAAAAAATTTCATAAGCCGCCTGATTTTGTCATTATGATAGCGAAAAAAGTTTGCCCCAGCGACAAAAGCGGAACCTTACTTTTGAAAGCATGACAACCAGCATTGTAAACAAACTTTTTATGACGTTATGTCAATTTTTCTCAAACTAATTTACATCTCATTTTTTTATTTATTGATATACATATTCATTGAATTGTCTTACCGAATTACACTTTAGCTTTTTTTTGAGTCGAAGTGAACTTAACATTTATAATTCGAATTTTGTTGCCATAAGGTAATTCAACTCAAAAAACTGCAGTTTCTTTCATTGAATTGCCAGGCAACAAAATTCTTATTGATACATGTCAAGTTAACTTGAAACGTGAACTTTGCGTTCAACCTTCCAGCTTTTATATTTATCATTAAATTTCTTCACAATTTTGATTTTTGGTGGAATAGTCTATATATTTCCTAAAAATATTTCATTCATATATTTAATAAACTATTTCACTTTTGTGATATGTGGTGGAATAAACTATTAGACCAAAAATCAATATTCTAGATGTATTTTACCGCGAAATTTAAATCTTTAAATAAGAATGAGAAAGGTTCCGGCAGGTCTTCTCTCATCGCTCTCATCGTCTTTCGACAAAGCAGCATAAGTGTAACTGTGCAGTAATCCTCTGAATAGAAATTTTTGTTACCGGTTGCGTTATCCCTTAAGTATCTGGATTACTGGTATGTTTTTTTTATATACTTGTTACCTCTACATTTCAAAATTTCATATTGTAAAAATTAATATTATACAGGGTGTACCAACCTTACGACAAACTTCGGTATATGGGTTATTTTAAGAGATATCAAAAAATGTTATCAACAAAAATAGTAGATGTGTTGAAGGTCCATATTTTGAAATCATATCGAACTATACAGAGTGCTGCATAACTCCGTTACAAACAAAACATATGATTTTTCAAATGGGAACCCCTGAATATTATACCGAATTCGGATTGGTTACATTTTTTTAAAGCTTTTGATATGAGGTTTTGCCACGTTATACAGAGTCCTTCAAAAGATATGGACACGTTTATGTGAAAATCGTAGGTGAATCAACGCTCTATAGGTTGTTGTACGTTAATGTATTTTGCCAAACAGAGTTTCGTAACATGATGCAATATCTCCGTATCCTATCAAATCTCAATTATATTCTTTTTTATATACAGGGTGAACGGAAACTCTAACTTGTCATTTTCTTTCTTATTTCTAATGGAACACCCTGTATTTCATAGTGAAAATAGAATCTTCAATTATGTAACTTTAATTTTTGTCAAGCATTCCCTATACCCAAAGTTTATAAAAACACAGTTATTTTGTAATATTTATTGTAAAATATAACTACTGACCTATTATGTGAAAGCATTAAACGTTGTATATAACAAAAAATCCAAATTAATAAAAAATTTCAATTAACAACTTTGGAAGCCACATGGGTATACCTTTCCTCATAATATGTATTTAGCAGAGTTTAATATTAGATATTTTTAGTTTGATATGATTGTTTCTTATTTTTCAATACAAATTAGATATTCGTCCAGGATGAATGCTTAAGTTCATTTAGTAAATTGTATTTATTGAGCTGGACATATATCCTTGTAAACCTAATCAGGGGATTATTTTTAATTTAATGTGATCTTAAGATATTTCAATTTGTGACGTCAACGTGTTGTCGAGAAGTTTCTTGTAGTAAAAATTACCTGAGGAGTAAGTAATTCTTTACCTACTTCTTATTCTACAATTTCCAACTTTTATTACTTACTTGCAGTTATAGAACTGAAGATGGCTTAACAGACGAAAGCGCTCTGCGATTTTTAAAATTAAAATTTTACACAGAATACAAATATGTTTTCTTGACTTTCAATTTTTTTGTTACATTTTTTTTATGTTCCGGTCTATTATTATAGCACATTTCCTGGGAATAACAGTTTCTTGGATATCTAACTGTTTTTGGGTCACAGTTCCAGTGTGACAAACAAGTTTCTGGGTCACACAGTTCCTGTGTGACAAAAAAGTTTCTGGGTCACACAGTTCCAGTGTGACAAACAAGTACCTGTGAGACAAACAGTTCCTGATTAACAAAAAGTTTCCTTACTACCGGTTCCTGTAGACAATCGGTAGTACCTACATCGACAGCTACAGCTCAACATCATCTTCATCTTCAAACAAATTGTTATTGTGCTAAGTATTTTTTTTGTATTCGCTACTAACCCTTTTTCATGTGAATTTCATGACTGTAATTATAATATACATTTTGTTTTACTCAGTTAGTTTTATTTACTATGTTATTTATTTTTTTTTAAACAGATTTAAAGTTAGCTGACCATTAAATTTGATTTAGGAAAGAAAATTAGTGGCGCCCTAAAATAGATTCTTCTATTTTTCTAGTTTTGCCAAAATTAATTTGGTTTTCTTGAGATTAATAAGGTAACAAAGCCCTGATGGGAACTGGCTTAGTTTACCTCCCAATTTAATTGGTTAGTTAGGCAAGAACCTGTATTATTCACTTTCAAATTTTATTTTGTCATTCAACATTATAATTTCATTTGCGAAATTGAGCAACTTTTGTTCCATTGGCAAACAAATAAATTACTAGTGTTTCAAACCTCGACTCAAAAAAGCTCTCGTGTAATTATAAGTGACAAATGGACTGGTACTTTGTTTTATTGATTAATTTCGCTATCAACAATTGCGGTGACCAAAATAAATAGGTCAACATCTTTGTCATTCATTAATCGAAATATCAGGCACTAGGAGCAAGTGGATTCGCTGAGTTTACAAACAACAAAATTTTGCAAATTTTTAGACATCTATGTCATTGGACTCTCCATTTTTTGCGAAACAGACACTGCTAAATTGATCAATTCACCACGAGCTGGAAACCTGCAAACCTGGATCGACGTGGAAGCATATATTGAGCGAGCACCTGTACCAACATTCTCTCAGGTACTACAAGTTAACTTGCACAAAGCCGACTGCTACCAAGAACTTTGGATTAACAAAGATAAGATACTTGTGCCTCATATTAGGAGACTGCGAGTGATAATAAGAACTGATTGTACTGAAATATGAACTATAGGTCTAAATACGAATGTATTCAACAAAACTGGAGAAATCCAAGGAGAGGTCCTGGAGAGAAATCTGTAAAGACATACAAGTTGCCCTTGGCAGCATCAGGATTAACAAAACTCTCAAAGAGAGACACTTTAAAAAAAAACTTGGTTCAATGCAGTTTCTGAGCAAAACGTTTTCAAATAGATAGATAAAGTCAAGCTATGAAAGCGGTCCAGTTGTCAGAACAAATGCCACCAGAGAGCACTGGGAACTTATAGGAATGAGATGTTCAGACCCCATCTTATAAGATGGGCTGTAAGCTCATTTGACGCCTATAAAACTTCAGGACCAGACAGCATTTTCTCAAGTTCTTGCTAAAGGTATTAGATATCACAATGGTTCCTTTAGTTCTGATACTACGAAGTAGCCATGCTCCAGGACATATACCAATTGCATGGAGAGAGTAAAAGGAGGTGTTTATTCCTAAACCATAGAAATAAGGGCTTGATCCTATCGACCGAAGACGATCACTTGAAGATATTGGCGAATAGTTCTATGATGTCTACCCACCATTCCATTCCATACCTCTCCACGAACAGAAGAGGTGTAGTGCGTGTTTTCTTAATGTCCAATGTTTTCATCAACTCCTACCATAATTCGGACTCCAGACTTCGTCCTTGATCAGAATGCAATTCCAGAGTGACTCCGCGTCTCGTAATAACGTTGGTTACTGAAGCTTCTGCTATTTTTGTCAACTCTTGATTATTAAGAGGTGCTATTTTGGGCTATTTGGGAAAATAATCCATTACAACCGTCAGGAATTTGTTTCCTTTTGATACCAAAGGAAAAGGACCGAGAATATCAAATGCGAGTCTTTCACGAGGCTCTCCGTAGAAATACTTCCTCGGCTTCTTGTTTCAAGACCTTTTCTACTATTGCACAGGTAACATTTCTTGCGCCAATCTCCTACATCCCTGCTTAGTGGCTACTATGAAATGTGATCTAGGCAGTACCAATTGTTAAACTATACGTACTCCATCGGTGCTTTCCCATCTTCAATGCAAGGGTTCTCCTTTTCTCCAAGCCTTTCACATGACCGCCAATGTCGTTCTAAACAGGGTCGCCTGAAAGTTATATCGGCACTATTATGAAGTTACATTGCTGTAGGGTCTTTATCCACCTAGCAACTTGTTCTCCAGGCTTTTTGAAATTTATCAACCACTGCAAAGCATTTTAGTTCTCATATCCGTCGTCCAGTCAAATTCAATGTTGTTTTCAGTTTGTCAATGTCAATATATTCCTACGATCGGACTGGAGTTTGAAAAGTTGGTTCTGGATTTTGAGAATGACTTCGTGGTTTGAGTAGTCGGATCTTAAGCTTTGCACAGAACTTGGAGAATTTCATTTCATTGTTGAACACCGGCAATTTTAAAGAATGTGATATAGTTGTTAGTTCTCCAGTGAATATGCTGCGGTTATTGGACAGGGCACACAGTCGCTTGAAAAATACTACAGTTTTGGCTAGTGTCACTGAGTATAACTTATATTAGACAATGGTATAACATTGTCTAATGATATTTCAAAGTTCTCCAAATATATGGACGAAAATTCTTAAGCAAGTACACGTAAACCTTCATTTTGGAGAATCGGTAATAACCGAAACATTTTATTGTTGAACACCGGCAATTTTAAAGAATGTTATATAGCTGTTAGTTCTCCAGTGAATATGCTGCGGTTATTGGACAGGGCACACTGTGGCTTGAAAAATACTACAGTTTTTGGCTAGTGTCACTGAGTATAACATTGTCTAATGATATTTTAAAGTTCTCCCAAAATATGGACGAAAAGTGTTAAGCAAGTACACGTAAACCTTCATTCAATCAAATTCAACAAAATTGTATTATCATCACGTCTAGAAACAATAATTGTGCAAACTCATTTGCATCGTAAAAATGAGAAAGTTTTTACCTTTCACGTTTTTATATTTTTCGATAGACACGAAAGCAAGTTTCAAGACGACGACATTGTCGTGTCAGAATGTTTATTTTTATGGCACTTTTAGATTTTCGTTAGCGATAATATCTCATGTATTTTAGAGGACTTTGCAGTTATGCAAATTTATGATAATAAAAAATATGAATTATTTCACAATTCAGGTATTTCAGTAAAATTAATTTTAACATAAATGGTAATAATTCAGGAGATAATTTGAATATCAAATCAATCCTCAACTAAAAGGGCAGAAGAAGGGTGTCTATAAAAATTGCTTGAGAAATTGATTTGTTGAAGGAAGTAATTATTTTCAAGAAATAAAATTAGCGTTCCTCTTTATTTTTTATGTTAATATTATTCAGATTTCGACATCTAAATTCCACAGGTATCAAAGCCATGAGAAATGGTTTGGTTATCTCCAAATCAGTTTGTCAAAGAACCTTCGCTATCCAATTTTTGATTCATTAACGCCCTACGCCGAGAGTTAAAATTATGTTCCATTGGCGCTCCGAAGTATAATAACGTTTCTGTTATTTTTCCGTTGAGGTTTTTCTTATGAAAATGTTACCAAAATTTTAAGGAAAAGGGGATATAACTGTTGATAGCAGTGTATATTCAATTCACTTATAAATTTTAATTTCTCAATAGTTTACAGATTAATGTTGTCAAGTTTATAAAACAAGTTTCTATGTGGTGAATATATCTTTCAGGAGCGGCTCGTTGAGTTTGGCAGTAGGTGGGCAGACAAAATTGAAAACCAGAAATTACAAACTTTCTCATTATCTATGAAATTTATGCTTCAACAAAAAATCAACATCTTTTTAATTACGCACGACTACTCGAACCGATGGATCTTGCTAAACACTGGTCAGACGGGCCACAGTGACGCGTCACGACAACTTCATAATTGTGGTTTTTAGTGGGCGGAGGTCGTGGATATATTATAAATGCTCCTATCGTCTGGCGAGTTCTGGCTAGTTTAAATCGAGAAAGTGTTGAGTACAGGGGTAACACGCAATGCTAATGTGCTGCTGATCGGAATTTCGCAAATATAATTTTTGGTTTCGTTTTTGTGAGCAGATCATTGTTTTTGCGTGAGCATTAAAATATTCATACATATTTTTATTATAAAGTTGTATTTAGTATAAATATTATAGTGACTTATTTCATTGCAAAATTCCTGGAGTGGTGTATTGTTCTGATTGTCGCAGTAAACTGAAAGAGAGACCGTTTTTTAGATGCCCAAAAGACAAAATAAGGTAAGAAAAGAGGTAATTTAGTAGTATACAAGTAAACATTTTTTTCTATATTGCAGATCTGAAGCTTGGAAAAATGCCTTGGGTTTTAAAGGAAACCACCGATATGCCAATAACGGTGGAACAATGTTATAATAGGATAAAAATTTTTAATTTGCATTCTTTGCTTTATACAAAAACTGAATTGCTTAAAAGTATAGTTAGTTCTACGACTACAAATAATACATATACTCTAAAAGTGTTTACGACTGATTATGGAAATATAAAAAGTGTGGATGGGAATGCACTGGTATACGTTACTGGATACCTAGGTACTTGAAAAGTGTTTATTACAGCATTCCTGTAACACTTGCTTAGTACAAATGTACAAATGTCCAAGTTGATTGTTTTTATTCATTGTATACAAGATTACGTATTTATTATAAACTGAAATTTGCTAATCGTAACATTAAAACTGGAAAGTTACAGAAACAAGACCCCAAACTAAGTATACTCAAACATTTGTAATGATTACTTTGTTAAACATAACAATTTAATCAATAATTTACCTTATCGAATCTTAAGCTTTAATAAATGAATTTTCCTATAGTGGTATTTTGTGCCCTGAAAACCTGTATCGGATTGTGCCGTAAATCAGTAATACACGTATTTAACCACACGACTGTCCCTCGTAACTGTTGTATTATGATAACAGACGTGTAAGGCGCCAGAGAAAAGATGTACCAAAATTTTCAAACGTTCCGATGCAAGTGAATTTACTTGTCGTTAGTTAGTGTACGGTGGCCATACCAAAGAATACACCAGCTTCTCAAGAAGCGAAGCCCGACGCAATCTCATTTTTTTTTGTAACTTAAATTTATGACCTTAAGAGACCGACGTTGACAGATAACTTAGTAAATGCACTGATTAAATGATGGAATTGTCAAATATCGGCGATATAATTGGTCGACAAAGTATGACAAGTTTTTTATTATAAGAATGGCGCATACAAAAAAGGGATCGGAAGCTTCGCTTCTTGTTAAGCTGGTGTATTCTTTGGCCATACTCAGTGTGATACTGTGTTTTCTGATAAAATCCATCATAATCATAAATAATTCAATATATTTGTTGTTCCTGCAAAATTATGATTTCATGTATGAATAGCGAATTAAAATTACATCTCACATTAATTCACTATCCTTTTGAAATTGCAAGAAAATAGTTATTTATGTAGCTAGTGTGTAAAGTAGCCTTTTTTTGACGAATGTGAATGCGACAATCACATGAGTCGAAAAAAAGGTCTTTACACACGAATTGCATACAATATTTTTTCTACTAGCGAATATTTAATTGAAATACAAAAGTTTAATAGTAATTTTCTTTACGCACTAGTGCGTAAAGAAACATACTTTACGCACTAGTGCGTAAAGTAAGTTAAATTTTTCTTTAGAAGAGTCTTTTTATAATAATCTAAAATAACATCATAGTTTTCTAAAAATATTCAATTCCTAAATATAAAATACAATTGCTTACTCTAGGTATAGTCGGAAGATCTCAGTTTAAATTTTAAATGTCAGATTCAATTCACAAAGAAATGTCAGTCTCTCACCGCCAACTTATACCTATTTACCGTATTATTTCCAGTACTCAATAATTATTTAACAATAATTATTAGGTTACTCTACCGAATTCTATAGGTTTCTATCTCCAATTTATGAAAAAAACTTAGATTTAATATCCGTTTATTATACCTATATTTTTATAAGACTAGATATCTATAACCACATACATATTGGAATTTTTTCTTTACGCACTAGTGCGTAAAGTAAAACTCTTTACGCACTAGTGCGTAAAATAAAGTTTTACGCACTCGAAAATGTGTCTAAAGTACGTACTTTACACACGGTAGTAGAAAAACGTTATATTCCATTATATTTAATTCAAAATAAACTGTTGGAATCGTTTTGCACTGTTTCTAGCTGTGATTTTATTTGATCGTTTTTAGCTAGTTTGTCTTTGCTTTTTTCATAAATGTGAACAATCTGAATTTCGGTTTCGATCGCAACAGGGTCTTGCCCTCTTGGTTACCCGAATATGACCCAAATCATCAGTAAGCAATGCACAAGCGGTTCACACCCAACGATTATACACCCTACAGGATTTCTTATTCGCTTAAATCTTTCTTCGGTGAGTGAGAACTTTCTTACGTCACCAGTGGACCTCGACCAATTTGAAGTATATTGCAATATTTTTTACGTTTTTCTTGTGTATTTGCAAGAAATAATAATAAATAAAATTTTTTTTTGGGGTGATGTTATTTAAAAAATCATATTTAGTAGTATTAGTAGTTATAAAATATAAATTAACGATTGAAACAATAACTTTGAATTGAAGAAACTTGCTTATAATTTATTTTTCACAGAAAGAGAAGCAAATCTACGAGCGGTGTTCATGGGTTAATTGATAGGTGAACTCAGGATTATATATATTTTTTCTTATGAGGAAATTGAAATAGACGCCTTATGCACTGCTAAAAGATCTATTAATTATTAATTTTTTTCAATTTTTTTTTTTAACCTCTATCATCTCTTGTCGTACTCACACTTTTTCTCTCCAACCATTTTTTTTTCTGGGATTGATAATTATTATAATTAATCCTAATAATTGTTCGAAGTTTACAAAGAAGGATTCATACAAGTAAAAATTAAAACTCAGATTACTTTATAACAGAACTAAGAACATATAAAACCATGTGATGTAATGTAATGTTTATGCCAGAAACTGAGAAACTACGGCATTCTTTTTAGTTTTAGCTTATATCTTAATTTCTTATTTTTGGACCTTCAGTTCTTTACATCAGGTTATGCTTGAGCGACCAGGGTTCGCGACGCAAAAGATCTGACCGTTACGCGTTACGTTACGCTACGTTATGTTACGTTGCTTCGTTATGTGCCTTGCTTTCGTGCTTGTGCTCTCTCCTTAGTCTCTCACTCGTTTACAAAGCAGCGATTCATATGCTCCGGCCGGGATTCGAACCCGGGCCGCACGCGTGGAATGCGAGCATTCTACCACTGAACCACCGATGCTATATTGAAATTCTATGCAAAGCTGGTATTCGCAGTGCTGGTGATCTACTTGAATTTGTTCGGATGAATTTTCACTATTATTTCCATAATTTTTTTTGCGCGATCAAGGGGTCTAGCACATTTACTTTTCGAAATACAGGATGTTGAAATTTTGGAAACTTGAATGTTTTAATTCGATAACTTTGAAATGGATGGATACATTGATTTGACATTTGGCAGGTTGTTTTTAAATGTAAAAGGGCATATTTTGAAATAAATAGTAGTTTGTGCAACTAGTATGGATATGATGGCCATATCGCACGAGGACGAAGTCGTTCAAGTGCGATATGGACAATCCACACGAGTCGAGCAGCATATTTTTTCTACGACCAACTTAAGAAAACATCTAGAAAATAAAAATTTCTATAAACTGTAATATAACTTCAAATTAAATATTTAACAATTCAATTTTATGTTTCCACTAATTTTGTGGTAAACGTACAGTTCTTGAATGTCCAATTTTCATATTGCCACGGTTTCCTTTTTCAAATATACGGTGCTGTTATAAGTAGATGTTGCTAGTCGGACTCCCTCATGAAGGGTACCGTACCATTATCTATAATAATGAATATTCTGCTAAATATTTCCAACGTCTACCTGTTGTTGTTATTATTATCAAGCAGAATAATTATTTAAAAATAAAATTAACAATAAAAAAACATCTTCACGGGGAATCGAACCCGGGTCTACCGCGTGAGAGTCTGGTTTGCTTACTACTCGGCCACCGAGGCTTTGCAAATTGTTTATCTATAACGTCAAATGTATTACATAGTTTTTGCTTAGAAGGAACTAAAGTTCCTACCGTGTGTCCCACGACACGTTCTACCTTTTCTGCATGATCATTTACATTAAATTTTAAAAAGCTCTCTGTTCTAAGTTTTAGTTTTGAATTAATTTTTTATTTTTGTTTCCATGAATCCACCTTCAGTGTTTGAAATGTATATGTTACGTACATACATACGTGCTTCGCATTTATAGACTTTTTTGATTGACAATTATTATAGAAGTTTACTTACCACCTATATTAATAAACAACACCTTCAAAATTGAAAAAACGGATAAAATAACGTCAAAACACACATTGTAAACACTCGATTAACCATAAAATTGAAAAGGTTAGGTCCAGTGATGACGTATTCGTCTGACTTGAGGAACGCGAACACAGAGTTAGAGGGAAATAAGCAATCCTGTAGGGTGTATAATCGTTGGTTCACACCCGCTCATTGTCTTTCCGGTTATATTAGCAGATACGCTTATCTTTGTACTATCGGTCGGCATGGACGCGCCCGCACATGTGCTTATTCCTCTGTTATATAATAATATAATGTTACGAACTCAGTGATTCAGAAGCCGGTCCAGTCGCAAACTATGAATGCGACCTTTCTAGAAAGGTTCTTCAACAGGTAATGTTCCAGACTGTTCTCGCAGCGTAGAAGGCGGTGAATTCAAGAAAGTTCTAGATTTGCGGAGTACTATATATACGCGGGTTTTCGATTGAGTGGAGTGGTTGTTCAGTATACAGTGAACTGGTAAACAGTTTCAGTATACAGTCAGTGAACAGATAGTGAATATAAATAGTGTTGGAGATAAATTGGGACAATTATTATACTGAGTGTAGATACATTAGTAGACATAAGGTAGTGTGTATATAAATTAATTTTATTATAGTGTGTAAGTGTTTCTTCAATAAATCAATAGTAATTAGCCACAGTGAGCGTATAATTTTATTCCAAGGTAAGTAATAATTTTAGGTTCATTATATTAATTTCCAATGAGATCCGATGACCAATGGAAGCTGAACGTTCTTCAATTTCTTTTCATGACGGAGTTGAACAAATATTTGTCATCTGGTCAATTTTTAACCTTTCTACCGATCCCAAAACTTTCGGATGATCGTATCACCTGATGACGGGTCTGTAAATAGATCCTTGCATCACTGGAATACTGAGTATCGTGATTAATAACATTAAGTATACCTATATTTTCAAGCCTCTTCCACCCTTATTGATACAAAAATCATTATCTTGATCATGATAATTAAAAGTAGCAAATTTTAATACAATTTATATGAACACGAGCAATTTCACTACCATTTATATGTTCAGTAGTTAAAGTAGTGGTGCAGTAAATACAACTTTTTATTTTATAACTTCCCTCCTCCATCTTCCCCTGCTAATGCGCGTGAAAACAAGAATTTTAACGAGGTATAAAATGTTGAATGGTTTTTTGTTTAAACAAAAACACTTTTAAATGGGGTTATAAAAATGGCAAAAAATTATGTATTCAGTATAACGGGTCGTAGTAAACTGAACTTTTAAAAAAGAATATTTATTATTTTTAGCTGGATATAAATTATTTTATGTGGCCGTGAAAAATTGGTAATAACATTAATGTGAGTAAAAATAATGCGTTGCTCGTTTAAAAGCTAAATAAATCATGGGTTGAAAAGATTTTGGAGTCCAGTTAATATTAGAGAGTGGGCTGTTTTGGATTATCAGCTCAAAGGTACGAATCACCCAAAATAAGAACGCAGCCGCGATATAAAGTTGAAATCTCCAGTTTCAAGCTTCTCTCAATTCGTTTGTTTATTCACAATCGGTTAGTCATATATCGTTGAAACTGTAGGGGTGTGAATCATTACTACCTTAGCTTCCATGCTAACTGAAAAAGTACTTTTCAAGTTGGTTTGGAAAAAATTGTCAATACAAACAACTGGTATTTATTCCATTGAATTGTAACATAAAGAAGGGTATTGAGAGTATTTGGATGATATTTTCAACATTATGTGGGGTTTCTAAAGTTGATAAATGAGCCGAGCTTCCCGGATTTTCTGTATGGGATCCTTTGGCCCATCTAACAAGTTCTCTACCTATCCTTCCACTACAGCGCTGATTTCCATCCTAATTCTCTCAACTGTCTTCACCTGCATTTTGCTAGCAATATAGCCGAAGTACATCTAAAATAATGACCCTTTGAACCTGTGCTTATTTTTAAATTTCAAAAAGTCCTCGTTTTTGGAATAAACCTCCAATAGCATCGTGACCACAAGACTATTTATTATTAAGAATAAGCCATATTAACGTAAAAATATTGGGAAATTTTGATATAAAAAAATGATTTATTCGTGTGTTATTTCTTATATGTAGAAAAATTTGTTCTCCTTTATGCACACCTTCATACAATTGTTCTTCGGAAACTATGAAAGTCTACGAAGCACAATATAGTATTTTGTTATAAAATGTAACAATGCTATTTGGGTAAAAATTGTTTTCATTACCCAGGAAAAAACATAACATCTTCAATAATATTCCATCAATTTAAAACAACAAATTAAATATTCATAGTAAATCATTTGAAAGTTTTGACAGAAATTTACATTTTTAAATAAGCCTATAGATTATTAGCCTCAAATAAGATCTACTTTATACCGAAAAAATAAGTATTTCAGTATAATTGTACGTTTATTGTTACGAGAAAAAAAACTTATTTGCTACAAATCACATATTTCTTCACCCGTAAGAAATTCCATTAGCCTACAAATCATGTGGCAATTGAAACAAATAATTCTCACCCTCTCACCCTATTATTCAGTAACAGTCACCACCTGTATACGCTTGGCGTAAGTCTGCAAGTGAAATTAGATCAGTTTTTGCAATTTTACTAATTATTTTGTTTTTGTGAAGCATGTGGTTAAAGTGCTTTGGACAAAAATAAGTTTAATAATAGAATGAATGAATTGTTAAACTCATAGCGATTACAAGCATTGTGAGATATCTTTGAAGGTGAGGAAATGAATGACCATTATATTCAAGTAGGTAGAAGTAACAAGCAAGCGAAATGTACCTCAAACATACACATTTCTCAATTAAACCTGTTAGATCCACTCCAAGAACTCCGAAAAACTACTATGGGGAAAGCATTAATGTGCACACTTAAGGATAGACAAGGCTATCTTGTGGATACCATTGTTGGTCATGTTTCAGATCATGTAGGTATGTTTAATTTTAACAATGTATGGTTTCTATTCTATAAATGTTTGGTATCTATTTCAAAAATGTATAGTTTTCTTTTTAATAGATCAAAATATTCAGCAGCAAGTTTTTTATTCCTATCCTGCTCTCCTACTAAACAGTTTTATGCATAAATAGAGACCAATAATTTTTATTAGATTTAAACATGTTTGTCATAAAAATACTGTAATTTTAATCCGTGTCCAGACTAACCATCGACCAATTCGATCGACTAGTCCACACATACAAAACGAAAGTCAATTTTGTTGTTCGACATAGTCTGGAAACGGCTTAGACAAATATTTGTGAAAAATATATTTTCCTGAGTAACCTAATTATTTCGAGAACCGTGTGGAAGTTACCCATACTGCTCAATACACCGTGAACTTTTAATATATGTATTCCTAAATATTTAAAAACATTTCAAAAGCTCAGTGTATTGGATAGTGCATGTAGGTAACTTCCATAAACAAAAAACAATACCATAAATAATTCGGTTTTTTAGGGAAATATATTTTTTCACCATAAGGCAATATAATGTTTATGAAAATTATGGTTCGGTTATGATGAAAATGTCGAACTTTAGTAAAAATTAATAGTTTTCTTGAAGAAGGAACATTTGTTTTCAACAAAAAAATATAATTTGCTGGGAAGATACATTTTTTACGAATAAAAAACATATCATTAACCCAGACAATATACCTTTTTTTGGCGAAGAAACATATTTTACCGATACAATACATTTTTTTATGATAAAGAAATGTCATTCTGCCATGAAGTAATTCTTTTATAATAATAAACAATATAGTTAGCTTGCAAAAATAAGTATCTGTTATTGGAAAACTATTTCATTTAATTTAAATGCTTTCAAAGATTAATATAACTATTTTGTCATCATACCTCAATAAATGTTGTTTGAGACAAATATGATACATTTTTACAAGAATAAACGTAATTTTCGATAGATGACTCATTGTATTGATGACAATGAATATGTTTTCATTCATCAACAATATTACTTTCCGAACTTAGAACAAATCCTTTCTTAACGACAAATTAAATATTAGTTAGGCCATATGGAAAATCATATATATTTGACATAATAAGATTTTGATTGTCACAGATAAATCTTTTTCTCGGTGTATTTGAAATCGGAACCAATGGTCTATAAAGGTACTGCTTTCTCATTTTCATCCATTCCGATTTCGTTATTGCAAATGTTCAGTAGTTGTGAGTTTTTGTTACACAGGTAACCTTCGATCACTAAGGTCGAGTTGTACCAAACACATAAACTCGGTTTAATGATAACTGATGTTTAGACTGTGGTTGATTGATGTATTTATTATCAACAATTACATCAGTTTAGACATCAGTCATCATTGAACCGAGTTTAGGTGTTTGGTACAACTCGCCCTAAGCAGACTAAATGAACAGCCCGCTATACCGACAACACACACTTTGTTCACAACCAACATCCAAATCGATTCTCTCATTCCAAAACAAGGATAGCACCAAACAAAGCAAGGTCACTGATTCCAATAACAGTGCCGTGGAATGGAAATATTTAGCTCAGATTTATTTATCTTTCGAAGAATGAATTTTAGTGGCAGTCAATATTAAATTATAAACTTGCATAGTGATATATTGTTTATTTTTTGTTAAGAGGGAGACAACTCGGACATGACCCTTTTCGAAAACAGGTAATAACGTGTGATTTGGAAGACAACTCGACCCAGGCCGTTACAGTAATTGGTTCTTCTTGGTTTACAACTGCTAATATGTCATGAAAAAAGCCTCTTCTGCTTTCAAATTTGGAGGGTTGAAACAAATTATGTCACTTTACTGTCAATATCAGAGATGAGAGATTGGATAACCTGTTGGACGTTTCCTTTTCTTGTATCAATTGTCTTTCCGTTGTATTTGAACTATTTTTTTCGAAAATCCTTATTCCTAATGATTTTTGAAAATCTCAAACAATAAAATCAATTATTCGATTTTACGCTTTCCTAGGGTCTTATACAAAGTTCGGAACAGAAAATATATCGTGAAATGAAATAACAAAATAGTAACGGAAATTCTAATAATCCATTCACAGTATTCTGGATTTCCATTATGCACCGCAACAACATGGGAATAGATAAAACAATAGACACAAATTCGTGTAGTTATATCCTCAAATTTTGAGTGAAGTCTCAAGAGATTAACAGACTTTGTTTTGTTAGAACTTATAAGTTATCTAGACGAGAATTTTGGTCGATACAGACTGCCAACGAACACATTAAAAGCTACGAAAAATTTTTACCAGTGAAAAAAGAATGGTGATAGTGAAGTATTGGAATTTTAAAAATTGGATATAAAATTGGAAATGTCTGCTTTATGAAACAGTAGTTGCTCAATTTCGCAGATGAAATAATGATGTCGAATGACATGGAAAAAATTAAAAGTGAATAATGTAGGTTCTTGCCTAACTAACCTATTAAATTTGTAGGTAAACTAAGCCAGTTCGCAGGGCTTTGTTACCTTAATAACTTTAAGGAAAACCATCAATTTTGGCATAACTAGATAAACAGAAACAGAAACAGATTTTAGGGCGCCACTGATTTTCTTTCCTAAAAGAAAATTAGAAAGAAAATCAAATCTGAAGGTCAGCTAACTTTTAATCTGTTTAAATAAAACTAACACAGCTTCCAAATTTACATAAAAAAGGGTTAGTAGCAAATAAAAAAAATACTTAGCAAAAGTACAATTGTTTGAAGATGGAGATGACGTTGATGATGAAGATGATGTTGATGATGAAGCTGTCGATGTATAGGTACTTTGGATGAATTCTCATGCTCTGATAAATCCAGGAAAATGTTTTCCGGAACCTTTGTACATCAAGAACTGCACAAGGGAAAACTGGTTATTTCATCCCAGGGAATCGTGCATCAGGAAATCAGAATATTTGTTGACCCAGGAACTTGTTTGTCATGAACTGTTATTCCCTCTGTTAACTCCAAAAACTGTGCTCCAAGAAACTGTGCTACAAAAATATACCGGTATATGAAAAAAATGTAACAAAAAAAATTGAAGCATAAGGATGTCTGTCCAGCTCAATAAATACAATTCAGTAATTTAACTTAAGGATTCACCCTGGACAAATACCGGATTTATAGAAAAAGAATACGGAGCAATCAAATTTAAATAGAAATATCTAATGATAAATTTGCTGAATATAAGAGAAAAGGTATCACCATGAAGCTTCCAGAAATGGGTAGCCATTTTATTCAAAAAATAGGTACTTACTCAATAAATATAAATCTTCCACTACGAAATTTTATGTAACAATTATATGTAAAAAAAACATACCAGTAATCCAGATTCTTGAGGTAAAACGGCATCTTTTGTTTTTAAACAGGTAGAAAAAATTCAACCAATGGATTACTGCACAGTTCCACTTATGCTGGTTTGTCGACAGACGATGAGAGAAGACCTGCCAGAACCTTTCTCATTCTTATTTAAAGACAGTTCAAAATTTTAAATTTCGCGGTAAAATATCTTATGAATATTGTTTTTTAGTTTATTAGTTTATCCCACCACGAATCACAAAAGTGAAATAATTTATTAATTTCTCAAAAGCAATATTTTCAGGAAATCTATATGGACTATTCCACCAAAAACCAAAATTCTGAAGAAATTCAATGATAAATATACAAGCTGAAAGGCTGAACACAAAGTTAACGTTTCATCTACTAATCGCACTTGAATTTTCGACATACTCAGTAGATGTTTTAAATACATCTCAAGTTGTGAATAACTTATTTTTCAAGGTGGTTAGTTCCTTATTTTTTATTTTGATCCCTATGCTGATCTTTGGAATCTTTATCAACTTTTTCCATGTTCCATAGATTCTTCTGCTTCTTATTTTTCTGTTGTGCAATTTTAATTTTTCAATTAGGTCTATCTATTCTCTCACAGCTCAATAAATCGTATCTACCCTCATTTTCAAATTCCAATTTGCATTATTAAAAATATTGAAAAGTTATTTTGAGTAATGAAGACTCCTCTACTGAAATACTTCTAGCTCTCTACTCACACATAGTTTTTTTATATCACAAAAACAACTTTCACAGCATAAGATCTTGCAGTCTGACAGTATATATTTGCTTGTTTCAGTCCCTCTGCCAAATTGTTTTCGGGAAAGTTCTCCATTCTGCCCAGGGAACCTATCATTCGGTTATTGCCCAACGACAGCCATGTGAGTAATTCTCAACCTCACACCACTTCAATGTGTTGCAGAAAGAACAAGATACGAACCACCTCTCCACTTAGAAATCAGAAAACCTGAGACATGCCACAAGTATAACACTTCAAAGGAATTCGATACGGAATATTATTATACCAGACTGGGAAGGAGTGTCATCCAATGGTAAACAAATGGCTCAAAATCAAAAGCTTGGGGGAAATCCCAAGTACCTTTCAAGCACAAATTCACGCCATAAGTAAGTATGCCCAGTTTAATATTGACACAGGATATAAAAGGCAGAGGATTATCATAATGTCGGATAATCATTGAAGCACTGAGCTTTTGTGTAATTAGTTCCCAAGTTGTGTAGGAATGCCTAGGCGAACTCAATGAACTAGAACTAGGAGAACTAGAGCTAGGAGAGTTTTTGAAAAGAAGCCTCAATCCACATACTTGCAGTCCTGGGGCACAACATCTAGGAGATTAACGGATAGAAGAGGGACATTTACCTGGGTTAAAGCCTGCAGATATCCCAAAATCTCTCCGGGAAATGGGATTGAAGGGCTACCAGTTTCTGAGACTTTGATCAGGAGCTAGTTAGGATTAAGGGGGCGCAGAAGATATCTTATGACTCAGTGAATGTTACCCAAATATACATTTTTACTTCATAGGGTTATGACTTCTGGGAATGTTCGCTATTTTTATGATTTAATTTCTGATAATTTTGAGTACCTCTGCAGCTTCGCAGTATCTGGAGAGTTCTTTTATATTGAATTTCTTGTGTTGCATGAAAGAGGCTTCATATCATCTTTCTTGTTGTTTCCGTTTGACTCAGCCATGTATGCACCTTTGGTTATTAGGTTTAAAAACTTCGAGTTCGATTTCTGGTCCAATATTTGAAGTTCATGAAAATTTTTTGGTTGGTGTTTGAACGTTAATATGAATACCTGATTGGATTGTGGAAAAATATAAGAATTGGGAGCAGTAGAGATTCGCATAGCTGTATACTGAAAGTTTATAAAACTTATTGTGGTTAACTCCTATTGAAAATGTAATCCTTAAAGTCACCCACGACGTTTTTATCTCGTACTTAAAGAGATTTAAAAAGTTTCGGAAATAGTGGAGAATTTAATTCCCAAATGGACTTCTCCGAAATCCAATATTTTATTCCCTCATTAAAGCAATTCCCTTAAGCGAATTCGTTCAGTAATTTGGTAAGTATACATTGAAAAAATTGAGTTCGATAAGTTAACTTCCAAAAAGGTCCCCAATTAATGTTCAATTCATTAAAATATGCATAAGGAACACTCGCGTGGTCGCGTGTTCGACTATATAAGACACAAAATAAAATGATCGGTCATTCTCAAGATTGATGATTGTCGCTCTCTACTCACAATACACGAACTCTATTTATTGATAATGTAACGACGGACAAGACCGGACTTGCATGGAAAACAAAACTTTTAGTCCCTAATAAGTTACGAAAATTCGGAGTATAAAAGAAAAAATTTTGTCCAAAATAAGAAAAACAATACATTAGTCGAGGAAACTTGCTTTTACATCAGATAAAGCTGAAAAGTGGAAATTAATTTTTAAAAGAAGGCGTTTCTTATGTTTCAAAACTAACTCTTAAGTTTCAGAGATATGTAACTGTTGATGAAATATTCACAGACAAAGCCAGCCTAGTACTAGATTAAATTAGATTAGAATTGGAGTGGCTCTTCGTCCTTCCCACTACGACCTTTGCAGATCTATTGTGGTCCTCCCCATATTTAGAGCTTGATATCTAGCTTTATTCTTTTAATTAGATTTATTAGCCTGGATACCACCTTCCTTGCATAGCTCTCTTCTCCAAGTGAAATCGCACCCTTGCTAGGCATTCGCACTCACAGAGTATGTGCTCCGCAGTTCCGTCTTCTCCCCCGCAGAGCCTGCATAGGCTGTCATCTGCTAGGCCCATTGTGTGCATATGTTTCCTCAGCCTGCAATGTCCAGTCAGCATTCCCACCATCATCCTCGTCGTTTCTCGTTTTTGACATAGTAGGTTGTGTGAAAGTTTGCCCGAAGGACTTTTGAAGAATAATTTAGCATACCTTCGTCCTGGGGTTTCATACCAACAGCGCAACGCCTGGTTGTTTATCCATATGTGGATGCTCTCTCTACTTACGCTTTTAGTAATTCAACAGGAAGATTCTGGCCCTATCATGACCTTCATTGCATCCTGCTTGGCTAATTCATCGGCCTTTTCATTGCCTTTTATATCTTGGTAACCTGGTACCCAGGCTAGGGTCACTCTATTATGACTACCTAGTTTGTTGAGCGCCTTGCGACACTCTCACACCAGATTCGATGTTATCCTTTATAAGCCTATCGCCTTAAGTGCTGCTTGGCTGTCTCATCAACTCTTTTGCACAGCATTGCACCGCCATTACCTCTGCCTGAAAGACAGTAGCATGTTTCCCTAGGCTTAGAGAGATCGTGATATTGTCTTGTACACCATATATTCTGGCTCCTACTCCAGAGTCTAGTACTGAGGGAAAATATGAAAACAGTGACAATCTGTTGATTATTATGTACCGGGTGGTCCAATAAGCCGATCTCTCGGCTATATATCAGAAACTATTCATGTTATAACTTTAGGAAAAAAAAATTCCTTATGAAAAGTGGACAAGAGAAATTGCTGGAAATTACTTTCAAGTTTCTAGGTTAACCGCTAGGGGGCTTAACCTGTAAAGAAAAATTTTAAAACCAGTTTTTTGTGAAAAATGCCTGATTATACCCAGTGTTAAATAAGTAAACTAAAAAAGGCCTAAATTTCGCACAAAATTGTTTTATTACTTTTTATTCTATTTTCTCAAATAAAGGGTGGGGGAGAGTGGGAAAGTGTTTGTGGATAAATACCTATAACTTTGGTTTGAATCAACCGATTTTAACGAAATCAGTGTCAACAGAAAAAGTGTAGATGAATTAATTACATCTACTATGAAACAATGGAATTTAGTTTTAATTGTCATAGGTAGAGGGTACTTTCGAATGAAAAAAATTAAAATTTGTTTTCCTTAAGAATGTTTAATGGAAACACATAATTATTGTGAATCATAATGGAACTGGATTAAATTCTCAACAAAATGGTACAAACCGCATGTTGATAGCTATTGTCGAAGTCAAGATATAAATAAACACACATAAACATAAGTAAGTATAGTATTGACTTACTCTGTACTATAACTTATATAACTTATAACTATAAACTTTTTTCAGTTTACTTATTTAACATTGGGTATAATTGGGCATATTTCACAACAAACTGGTTTTTAAATTTTTCTTCACAGGCTACGCCCACTATCGGTTAACCTAGAAACTTGAAAGTAATTTCCAACAATTTCTCTTGTCCACTTTTCCTGAGGAAATTTTTTTCCTAAAGTCATAACATGAATAGTTTCTGATATATAGCCGAGAGATCGGCTTATTGGACCACCCGGTACAATAGAGTACACGCATATTTTGCTTGGATATTAATTTATAATAGTAAATATGATATAAAAAATTACTAATAATAGGAAATAAGCCAGTTTCCATTGGAAATTACACCCAAATTTCAAAATAAAATTCAAATTTCAATGCACTTTCCGACCACAACCCGAGGATTTCCGAACGCTACCGATGATACGTGTGATGTCATATTTCTTGTGTTCACTCATGTCAATATGACGGGTATTGCATTAGGTTATGTGTAGTTGTCTGTTAATATTGTATTTTAATCAACTATTACTTGCTTCATCGACGTAAACAGTATATTAAGTATCAAGAACGGTAAGGGTTGTTTACCGGTCGACAGCAATGTTCGCTACGCTCAGCCTCCAATTTTGCTGAAGTCCGGTATTACCCTTAACGTTCGAAATGCTTAAACAATTTTTTTTGCGATCGTATTGAAATATTCGAACTTCGAATAAAATAATTTAAATTTCTTCGAAATGAACGGAATGTCAAAAGTGACATTTATACTTCTCGATCAATTCAAAATATAATTTGCATTTTGGTGCAATTGTTTTCATGCTATTTATTACTTTTTATATTGTTCTGTTCGATTCTGTTCATTAAAAAATATCAATCTTCTTATTTTTTTTGTTTCTTTTGTGTAATGAATGAAGTAATATATTATTTAGGACCACTTAAATGTATGTAGGGCTAGGACGTAGTTTACTTACTGACGTCTGAACGGTAAGTAAATCACTTACCGACGCGTTAGACTTAGAAACCAGTAAACACAACCTACCAACCTGACAACCGATGCTGTAAATAAACAAAAAAGATCGATCGCGCAAAAAATATCATTTATATGTTTGTTTGAGACCATTACGTGTTTGTGTGTGTTTTCTTTTTTTATTTCTAAAAGTCAACGTAAAGTGGACATAAATAATATTCGATATTTCCGAGGATATTTGAAAACTTTTGGAAGAATATATTTTATTGACTAGTTCCGTGTTCAGTGACGATTCTTTCATATTTTGTGAGTATAGATATGGCTATAGCGGAGGTTTTGTAAAAGCACAAACTGATAACTTGCCCAAAGTAGTACATAACCTCAAACTATTTAAGAATAAAAATTACCAGCATAGAAGTAGGTACTAAGTACTTACATTAAAATGGTCTTCACAAACAAAAGTAATGCCCTTCTCTTAAGTAAATTTTTGCTTGCGCCACCAGGTAAAGTAACAAATATTTTGTCTGGAGTTTTAATAGACGTTAATCCACACACTGGAACAATGCAATACTTGGAATACAAAGTTTTTTTTCGGCTCTATCCATTTTTAAAGCTTTTAGAAACAAATTGGGTCACAAGAACTCAGAAAGTGATACACGAATAAGAACGTGAACAAATGACGTCACATCATGGGGCAGCCATCTTTATGAGGTAAAGCGCGTTTTGGCAGACTTTAAAATTTTATGATTTCTAAAGTCGTTTTTAAAGTAAAGTTTATACTTTGTTGAAAAAATAGGCATGCAAGGTGTTAGGAGACCTGATAAAGCGTCAATTCTCACCAATAGCAAAATTTATGCTTGTACCCTATTTTCAAAAAACATGGTCCTATGTCCTATTTGGAGTTGAAAAAATGACTTTTTGTTCGAATAATGATTCAATTCACAGAAATAATTGAAAATCAAAAGACGTATAACAATATTTCAATCTACATTCACCAGCTTAAAATCTTTTGTATTAAAAAGAACATTAACATCCAAAAAAGATCTATTGTACCTAACCTGAAAATACGAATAATATTGAATTCTCTTACAATAGCTTTTATCATAGTTTTTCTGTAATAAAAGCTGCATTGAGAATATTTATAATTCGGAACGAGTATTTTCTCTATTAACACTATTTTTTTTCTTTTCTGTTCTTCTCAGTAACTTTGCAGCTGGAAATAACAAAACAAACGAAAAAATAGACTGGAAATCCGTCTCTGCATTAACCATCTTTTAAGCGTAATGCGACAGAAAGAGATAAAACTATGTGTATTTTAAATTGTCGCGTGTCTAAGATACTTATCACCGTTATCGAATGACCACTGTAAAGCAAAATGGTTTATTTCAGTCCTTTATTCGTTGTTGGTTATAAGAAATGCTATACGGGGGTAGAAATTAGCTTAATTTATTCATTACAATGTTTTGCAAAGTTGGTATTGTTAGTTAAAACACGGTTCAAGATTATTGGAAACTTTTAAATCCCCTTCCTATCTAGTTCGTTGAATTTGAAATGGATTTTCCTTTCAATTGGTTTTCAAGTAGCATTAAAGTAACGCAAACTAACATTGAAAGTATCTCCAAGATATTTTCACGTGACAAATACTAAAATAACAACTTTGCGCATATGAAAACTTTTATGTAAAGCAAATTGGTGATTTTACAGATACGTCCACATATTTTGAAACCATAAAGTATTGATTGTTTGGAAATATTTTGAACATTTTTGAATTTACAAGTTAATGCAGGTTTCAAGTTTTACGTTTGTATAATTTTGTACAATTATTTTCTGCATGGCGTGATGAATGCACGAAAAATGAATATAAATATCTCATTGAAGAAGAGTCAGTTCGTGAAAAGCGGACAACTCCAAACAATAAACTTAGTAGATATACAAATCACATAAAGGGCCGGTTTTACAAGAGAGATTTAAACTAGGTATAGTTATTCTGGGTATAAAGTTATACCATAATGTATACCTAGTTTGAAACTGGTTGGTTTTACGATGCTTTTTTACACCGGTATAGCAATTCTTGGAGTAAGAATTGCTATACCGGTGTAAAAAAGCATCATAAAACCAACTAATTTTATTCTAGGTATAAATTTTGGTATAACTTTATACCCAGTATAACTATACCTAGTATAAATCTCTCTTGTAAAGCCGGCCCTAAGTCAACAATAATATCCAGTACCACCACAGATGCTGCTTTATCGTATTATTTGGAAGTAATACTCATTTGATGACTTGAATTTTCTACAGTTCCTTCATATGTATAGTTGAGGAGCACCAACTCAAATGGAAGCTGACACAAGGACACGTCCATACTAAGAACTCTCGTCCAGGCTGTTGAAACTGGGTAAGAGAAAATTTTAGACAGTTACCGACCTGGTGACTGGACACTGTACCCCGAGGAAGCATCTGCTCAGGATGGGCAAAGTTAGTGATCCGAAGTACCGGGTGGTCCAATAAGCCGATACTTGGGTGCTTATATAATTCTGAAAGTTCTTTGTTTGTTCTTCTTCTGTAGATTCTATCTTCCTTAATTCCACCATAAATTTTTCTGAGCATTTTACGTTCCCATATTTCTAATTTATTCTGCTCTTTTTTGTTCATTGTCCAAGTTCCACAAGCGTAGGTAACTGACGGTCTTATTAAAGTCTGGTACAATCTTATTTTAGCTGTTCGTGATATGTCTTTCGATTTTAACATCTTTGATACCATTCCTGCTTCTTTACTGCCCTTTGTTAATCTTTTTTCTATTTCCTTTTCTTCGTCTTCTTTATTTGTGATAGTGACTCCCAAATATTCGATTTGTTCCACCTTTTCTATTCTGTAGCTATTATTTCCATCACAATTTATAATAATATCCGTTTCCTCATTGCCCTTTATTACCATGTATTTTGTTTTTTTCTCGTTGATCAATAGGCCATGTTCTCTTGCCTTCTGTTCCAGTAGCTTAAATACTCTTAGAACCTCTTTCCTGGATCTTGCCCAATTATAGCCAGTGTTAAATAAGTAAACTAAAAAAGGCCTAGATTTTGCACAAATTTGTTCAGGTACTTTTTATCCTATTTGAAGGGTGGGGAAAGTGGGAAAGTGTTTGTGGATAAATACCTATAACTTTGGTTTGAATCAACCGATTTTAACGAAATTAGTCTTAATAGAAAGAGTGTAGATGAGTTAATCACATCTACTATGAAACAATGGCATTCAGTTTCAATTGTCATAGGTAGAGGGTACTTTCGAATGGAAATATTAAAATTTGTTTTCCTCAAGAATGTTCAATGAAAACACCTTATTATTGTGAATTATGATGGAACTGGATTAAATTCTCAACAAAATAGCGCAAACCGCATGTTGATAGCTATTGTCGAAGTCAAGATATAAATAAAAACGCATAAACATAAGCAAGTATAGTATTGACTCACTCTGTATTATAACTTGAAATTAACTATGTGAAAGAAAGCTGCTGCTTCAATCTCAGATTACTGCGATTGTTAAATCTGCTAGAACAACCGCATATCATGTCAAACATTTTGTGGGTAGACGAGGCTACGCTTAATAGTGTAATAAGCATTATTGGTCTGAAGAATATCCGCACTGGGTAGAGGAAGTGCAGCTTCAAGGTAGATGGAGTCCTAATGTTTGGTGTGGTTTAGTTGACGGAAAGATCGCAGGTTCATATTTCTTGGAACTTCAAATGACGATACATATTTGGATTTTCTGGATAATTGGTTGTCTGTTTCATTGAAATATATTTCCTTACAAACGTAAGGTATGATATTACAGCATGACGGGTGTCCTGCGTTCTTTTCCAGACGAGTAAGATATTATTTGAATGTGAGCTATCCAAATGGATGGATTAGGAGGGTAAGTATATTTTCAGGGCCAGCTAGATCTCCAGACTTAACATGTCTGGACTTTTATCTGTGGGGAAGATTGAAGCATTTAGCGTACCAAACTCACCAACCTCGCAAGACGACATGCAACAGCGCATTAGAAACGCTATAAATAGTATATCAACAGCTGAAATTTAAGCAACAAATATGTCAAAGCGTGCTAGATTACATATTTGTGTGGAGAACGCTGAAAAACAATTTGAACATTCAATTGGGCACCAAGTTTTAATGACCAAGATATCTGTATGATCTTTCTTTCCCGTATTTAATCTTAAGTTATAATACAGGGTGTCAATACTATACTCACTTATAATTATGCGTTTTTATTTATCTCGAGTTCGACAAAAGCTATCAACATGCGGTTTGCGCCGTTTTGTTGAGAATTTTATCCAGTTTTATTATAATTTACAATAATTAGATGTTTCCATTGAACATTTTTTTAAAAAACAAATTTTAATTTTTTTCATTCGAAAGTACCCTCTACCTAAGACAATTAAAACTAAATGCCATTGTTTCATAGTAGATGTAATTAATTCATCTACACTCTCTCTATTGACACTAATTTTGTTAAAATCGGTTGATTCAAACCAAAGTTATAGGTATTTATCCACAAACACTTTCCCCACCCTTTATTAGTAAAAATAGAATAAAGAGTAACCAAACAAATTTGTGCAAAATTTAGGCCTTTTTTCAGTTTACTTATTTAACACTGGGTATAATTGGGCATATTTCCCAAAAAAATTGGTTTTTAAATTTTTCTTTACAGGTTTCGCCTCCTAGCGGTTAACCTATATACTTGAAAGTAATTTCTAACAAATTCTCCTGTCCACTTTTCCGAAGGAATTTTTTTCCTAAAGTTATAAAATGAATAGTTTCTGATATATAGCCGAGAGATCGGTTTATTGGACCACCCGGTACAGAAAATGTGAACTCGACGATGAAACATCTATTCACATGCTCTGCTTCTGTGAAAACCTACAAGGACTTAGACGAAAGCACTTTGGAGGGGAAATAATACAACTATCACAACTACTGAAGATCCCTCCAGTTAAACTGGTGGCTTATATAGAAAACACGAAGCTTCTGGAATGGAAGTAGGTAGATAACATGGTGGGTAATAGTACAAAAATTCAATTTGAGTGCCTGGGCTGTTAAGCACAACCCAAACGTATGATTGAAAGAATGTATTTTAATAATAGACTGTTCATCTTCAAATTTAAACTCATTTTTCCATATAATTGAATAAGTGACAAATGGGTTATCCAAAAATATGAATATTTCAAATTCAGTCTTTAGATTAACAGGAAAAAATTGAGAGGAAAATTATTAAAATCGAAATGCAGCTTATATTCTAGATACATCAATATACCTTGTTTTTGAGCTGGGAGGATAAATTTAGGAAGCCCCAAAAGGGTCCTGCACAGACTTATTAAAGTAATTGATAATCACATGAAATATTTATTGTGCTGCTCGCAAATGTCATGGACGATAAGGTATCAAGGCAGTTAGTTAGTTGATCGAGACGCGAAGCGTCGAGGTTAGCTATTATCTAGAGACAGGAATGAAACTTCCTACCGAGGTTTGTGTAATATTCTATTTACAACCATCTTATCCCGATCAAAATAATGAATCTTTGTTCCGTTCTGAACACACCTAAGATATTTCATTTGACAACTACTGTCACCAATATAAATAAATGTCAGATTAAGTCGGATGGATATTAAGTTCGCCAATAATAAATCAAGAAAAATGTTCTCCGATGAAGAATTGATGGATTGTACCCCTCCAGAAATGGGTATAATGATACTCATTAATGTTTTGAAATATTCATTTGAAATAGATTAGCGATCACATTATTTTAAAGAGTGGGGGGTGAGGGCGGGAATTAATCGATAAGGGTTTCTAAACTTCAATGACGTTAGTAATGACAGCATTACATATATGGCTGTAAATAAAAGTAATTGTTTGTTCAAATTATCATTTATTTTTATTCGAGGCACAAACGGAAAGTGTACAGAAGTTTTGTTATCGAAAATTACCATAATATTGTACTGTAATGTATGTAGATGTGTAAATATTCATAAAAAGGAGATTCTACTTGGAAATTAATATTATGTCCTAGGAAAAATAAGCGTGGCAACAGATTTTGTTCATAAAAATGAATAAGTGATAAAAATAGCTGCTACTCTATTGGAAATTAAACAACAAATATTTTCATCAAATTGAAATTTTAAGATATCACGACACCTTTGCTGTGTATATTGCTATCATTGTTTTGGAATGAGAAAATCCATTTAGGTGTTGGTTGTGAACAGTATAGCGGGTTATTCATCCAATCTACTCAATGATTGGAGGCATATCGCACTGAAACAGACAGACAGACAAACGACTACAAAAACGTTGACAGCTGTTTGAAATGGACATTTCCGTCAGTTTCTCTGAAAATGGAAAATGGGAATCTTTTCAATTCGAACGGTTCAAAATCAATTCGGGATTACACATTGATCTGCTGAAGCCCCTTTTCCAAATAGTTAATGGAGTTTAAGTTCCCAACAGCCGTTGTATGGATATTGAAGAGTTTCCAGCAATTTGTTTTAAAACCTGAATTTCTATTAGGCAATCCAGTGACCTGTCAAATAAAATTCAATATGGCGTCACAGGTCAAACAAATGTGATTTAATATATTGTAGACCGTGGATTTTGGTATACATAAGTGTTAATTTTGGAGAAAGTTGCTTTTATTCTGCTTTGGTGTCTCTATACTAATAATATACAATAAAAAGTTCAGTTTTATAAAACTTTTAAGCTGGGTATATCAATTTAGGACCAACTTTTGGTTGTGTACCTATATAAAAACATTATTTTTGTTTTAATGGTTTTTAGACTATCAAGAATTATTATTTAATATTTACGGGTAAGTACACACTGACTAAAACATATACAATATTATAATGAAAGTGAAACTTTTATGAAATTGCTGGCATTAAAACTTCACTCGCTTGAATTGGAAGAAATCACCTGCAGTATTTAACTTTTATGCTTACGGATTTCAGGAGTGGAACACCTACTTCAAAATGCTAACAACTTGTATTGTATTCGGTTGTGGGAGCCGTTCAAACCGAGACCAAGTGAGCTTTTTTAAGGTCCCAGCTGTTTTAAAGAACACATTTTTGGTGCACAAGAATGAATTAAATAAGAAGCGTAGAGAAATGTGGTTAACAGCAATCAATAGAGATATGGTTTTAAATGAAACTAACTGTTTCTAAATGACTCCACAATATATTTGAAAAAATGTGTAAATTGCAAGTAAATTATTGACAATTGTTTCGATATAAATATCATCGTCAGAATGACAGAAGTTACTTTTGACATGATGTCAACAGTTAACTCAATCAATAGAGATGATTAAACAGAATCAAAAATCAAATATCAGGCTGTGTAGCAGGCATTTTGTTTAGTTTTGTTCAATAACAATATTCATAAAAACTAAGAAAAGTGATATATTCTAAATAAAAAATACTAATCAAATGAACAATATACTAAACACTAATAAAATATACTAAATTGAAGCAAAATATACTAATAAATTCGACTAAAAAGTCTTGAGCACTGTTTATGACTGAATAGGCAATACAAAACTAACCTATCTGTCTAAATTGTTTGCACTGCACAGCCATATATTAGGTTACGTGATCTGGATTAACTATTACCTTGTTTTTTTAACTAAGAGAAGCATTTTAGGAAACCTCACTTACACACCACTGAAAGTTACTAGATTGAGAGTGTTCCGAAAGGGCCGTGTTTAGACTTTTCAAACTAATTGACAATTATGTGACATATGTATTATATTGTATTATATTATATTATATTGTATTATATTTCCAGTGGAATACATTAAATTAACAAATATTCGTATTTTCCAACAAAGAAGAAGTGATGCCCTCATCACGACACTGGGTGCATGGTAATACCGAGCCCAACAAAATTGGAGAAGAAGAAAAAGATTGCTCGCAGATGTCGTGTCCAATGAGGATCAATACAAGTCTACAGTTTGAATCATCATTGGCCACAGGCCATGGCGAAAGTTGTAACCAAATGTCACATTATTGTGAACAAAATGTAAGGTTATCATAAGTAATTCATATCAAATTGGATGATATATAAATATGTACAAAAAATCCACTTTATGTTTAAATTAATCTCTATTTACATTTGAGCACGAACTAGGAGTCAACAGAAGTTTGAATATCGAAAAATACCATAATAATGTATTACAGTACAGTGAGTTAAACTTGATGTAAAAATATTTACAATAATTAGATTTATATTATTAACAAGAAAAAACAAGCATAGATTTTGTTTATCAAACAATAAATAATAAAAATAGCACTTAACTTGGCTGGAATACAATACTTAGTTAAAAATAAAACAACAAACGTGAAAAAGATGTACCTAATAAAGATAGAAGTTATAATATTCTCATCTAAACACAAAACTGACAAATATCATTGTCAGAGTATCAAAAAAGCTATGTAAAACGGGCGGCAATTTAACCAATGGCTAGGTTGCAGAAATGCCATCCTAAATTCAAATCGCTCCTCTTAATTCAAAAACAAGGTATAGAAGCCACAGGCCTTATTTTTCAGTGGTAATAGATTCAACTGATTTAACTAATTGAACATGCACAAGTAATTCTATTGTACAATTTTCTACATAATTAGATTATTACATTTTTCTTCATAAATTAGCCTCACGTCGCAACTGATCATATCGTTTCCTTGACAAGCTGTAATTGAACTATTTTTACCATATTTTTCCCACTTTCACCGCATTTTATGCGAATCACGCCCATGGGAAAATTATCAACTGTTCCTTTAGCCACTGGAATGTAGAACTCTAACCTCTAAATCAATGAGTGATTTTTGCTGCAATGGTGTACAAGAGCTTATTGTATTCTCGACACGTACAAAAAGCATATTCCGAATATACAGCCATATTTTATTCATGGCCGACTACTACTACTTCGCCCAGGAAACTTATAGCTCATTTATCAAGAAGGCCTTGCATTGAAATACGGGACGCAAAGAAAATTTTATGCTGATAGCTTTTCTTCAGTCTAAAGTGAAGTTCCTTACATAATAGAGACAAGATAGATATTACTATGTTTCTCAACGTTTCCAAAAGAAATTTGTTTTCTATTTTTATGGAAAAATAAATAAAAAGCGAATATTTTAAGTAATGACTGTCCTAATGAATCGCCAACAAGCACATTTAACATTTCTTTTAGAAGAGTATCAACGTTTTCTTTCTACTGTTGAAGTTAAGGTCTACAAAAAAACTAATATATTCAATAAGCTCAATAATATTAAATTGGACGCTCCTAATGTTTCCTTAGGTATGGTTTGAATGTTATGAGCAAATGGCAAATTTTTCGAAACTTCACCAGTTGACAAGGTTCAGTTTTAGATCCAATTTTTCCTTGGTATTCATTAATGATGTCACAGACTCACGAATTACTGGTAAATTCACTTTATTTGCTGATGACACTAGTATAACCTGGTGAAGTTCAGATAAACGAACTTTACATTCTACTATTAGCAAAGATCTCATAACCATTAAGTCCTGGTCTGACTAGAACGAGATTTGTTCTAACACTGTAGACATTTTAGCAAAAAAATTATCCTCTGCTTGTTTTGTCATTAAATATGTCTCTGAATAGATAGATTCTTCTACTGCTTTAACAACACTATAAACTCGATTCGCATTGACATTGACACTATATCTATTCTCCATGCTTATAGATATAAATCACCTAATTACAGTCGTCATTAATTTTAAGCACATTGAGGAAATATAATCACATTACAAGTCAATATTAATAGGAAAGCAGTATAATAATGTTATTGTCTAACTATTTGAATGTTTCCTAAGGCACCCTAAATGAACAGATCTGATCATTTCTTGAAGATTTATCAATATTTATCACTAGTAGTAGATTGGTTTTCCAGCTTCGGAAATTGGTTTTTGTTTGGTTTGAGCATGGTTTGAATTAAATTGAAATGTATCCTTCCTTGCATCGCAAGGAGCTGAGGCTTATTCGTCGATATGGATGGTGCTGGATACTCTCCGGGACTTAAGAGGCTTGGGAAGAACGTGAAGAACGGGTAGAGGAGGTAGGGGATTTTGCTGCCTGGACAAAGGAGTGTAAACTTTCGAAAATACGGTCCTTTGCCAAAGTTTTATGGAAATGTTCATGGGTAGCTTATTAGAGGTTGGCAAACAAGGAGTGTATCAAGGTATTGAAGAAGAGCAGTTTTCAGAACTGGAGTCTTCATTAAAGGAGGTGTTTTGGTTGAAAAGGTGGAGAAAGTTTCCAAAGTAGGCTTGAGCTTGGAAGTTGTTTTATGAGACGTTTAAGAAGATAATGCTTTTTAAGTGGAGTTGAGGAAATTCCTCATCGCTGTCGTTGTTTTTTTTTCAAATTTTGGTTCTTGTACGGTGCATGGTAAGGATGGGTAGGTGATTTTTACCACTAGTTTACTATTCACTGTGTGGCAAAAAGGGATAGGAAATGTCAACAAAATTACTGAGGGAGAGCATACCCAAGTAACACATTTCATTTACCAAGCAAATAATGTTAGATCGAATCATATAATTCAGGGAATATTATGAAGTTTAGCATATTCTAAGCATTATTTCATAGAATAATTTCAGCCTTCCTTAAAAGACGTCTTATCTTGTTTAAGTCTAATTATTGCAACCAAGTAGCAATGATTGCTAGTAAGTCATGAAAAGTAGCCAAAAAATAAAGATAATGACTTCAAAAAATGCCAAGAAACTGAATAGCCAAATTGGAATTTAGTAGTGCCATTCATAAGCAATACTATAAAGTTTTGTATTGGAATTAATTTGGATTTTAAATGGAAATTAATTTCTAACCTTAATGTGATTGTAAATCTCAATTCAGTTGAAAGGTTTCATGATATTTCAGAAATCATTATAGAGCATGGAGATAAAGATTAGGATAAAAATGAATGGAAAATTACAAAACTACGGAAATTTGGACGAACAGGTGCGTATTACAGGCGTGTACATGAAAGTAGTAACGCAGCTAAAAGTTACAACGAAATAACTATAGACACAGAAGATCACCTTCCTGGTTCTTTATAAACAGGCTAATACCACTACGTCCTGGGGCTGGTATTCTCAGGCCCTCGCTTGGAGCGATATCGATGTCGTTGAATGCGAGGAGATGGAAATTCATTGCTGTCTCGATTCTCATGCCCTCTCCTCGCAATTGGAACGCTCCCGCGAAGAGGAGTGCTTTATTTCACTGACATATTATATATCAATAATTTGCATGTAGGTAGACAATTCTAACCTTCAATTTTATTGAAGCATTGTTGAAAATTAAGGGATTGTAGTCATCTTATGTATATTGGACTACTAGAAGGTCTAGAAGAAGCATTTAAATTTAAATTCAAAACACAGAACCATAAACTATCTTAACATTATTGTCAAAATACGTTGAAATCGCGGTGTTGCCGTAGCTAGTCTCTCGTGTTACAGATTTGCGAGTGCAGTGGTACATGAGAATTTACAAATACCATATCGCTGCCAATCAAATCACTCCCTTCAGAGATCGTTTGCTTGTGAGAGGAGGGAGTTGATAATATCGGCCCTGGTAGAAAATTTGCTGACAACCTACAACTCAAAACATAACCTCACAATAATCTTCTTTTTTTCAACTTTATAATTCCGAAAGCTCTCACAAAGCAATACAAACAGCTATCTAGCTTTTAATTTCGTAAAGCTTCGTATTGGCATGGAAAAATGCTTATCAAATACAATAAAGACATGGCCGAACCGTTTTCTCACGATAATGAGCAATGTTGCCATAGTTTTTATATTTATATATTGATAGGTATATGATCCTAGTTTCATATATAGAAATTACATAAGTATCTGTTTCAGAATATTATTTGTTTTCAAACTGGGAGACAAATTTCATAAAATCTGGGAAAGATAAATCAATTTTGTCCACGACCACCTAATAATAAGTCAATATTTCACCTCCTAACTAAAGGTATATGGTACCCATATATCAACTGTCGTGAATTATGGTTCATAATACACTGTAGTGTATTATGGTTCATAATTCCCGACTAGAGATGGGGGTACAATATGAAATAAACTATTAAATCTGTGTATTTTGTTCAGGAAATTTGTTTCTGACATATATCGTATCTATAAAATATTGTAATTTTCAGTATTGATACTTTTCATAACGATATTTTCTAATATTAAGTATTTTAAAACAATATATTTATAACGGTACGTTGTATTGATACTTTCTACAGTATCGCCCATCTCTATATATGTCAAATTGTTTGAAGTAGCTGCCACAACATTTTGAGGTTAGTAATATGCCGAATCGCTACCGACTTTTATTTATTAATAAATAAATTAAGTGTCGGGGACAAAGTATAGTATTCTACTCGCAATTTATGGCCATAATTCACTTGGGTGACTTGCGCCCCTCGCCTGCGGCTCGTGACGCAACGTCACCCATCGTGAATTATGGCTATCATAAATTGCTCGTTTAATAATGTTACGCGAGCTGCTGCATTAATGTGCTCAATTAGTGCCCCCAGTGAAATTCCCATATGAGACGACTATGGCTCCTCCGCCATATTTTCGAGAATGATCTGGAACACGTAACATCTAGAAAAACCCAGCGCATCCACCAGAAGTTTCTAGAACAGGACGTGCGAGTATAAATAGGCGACGTGCATCGCAGCGGAGTCAGTTAGTCAGTTAGTGTCGATACTGAAAGAAAGCAATCGCGCCTCGATAAAGTGTTTATTAAGTGACTCTCATATAAATTATAGTTAGTGTGTGTTTAGTGTATTATATAAATTAGTAAATAAGGACTGTATATGAATATAAATCTGTAGATATAAATTAATTTGTAAATATAAATTGGAATAAACGTTACAATAATATACTAAAATCCATCACATATAATATTATCAATCCAACTAAAAAACTTTAATTTCAATTGAATGTATATAATTCATTGATAGGTATCAAAGTTGAATATGACAACACCGTTATTCTGAATGGAATAATTTAATTCATTAAGTATATTTTTCTCCAAATGACATTAAAAGCGGCCTTTTAATGACACTTGGCAGGCAGAAAAAGTCCACTTTTACTGCCTAGGCAGAAAAAGTTCGTTGCTAGGCAACCTTCCAAGTAATAATTTAAATCAAACTGGTTATTAAAATTGACAATGACATTAAGAAAACTCAAAATGATGCTGATGATAATAAACTGGTTTTATTGCGTGAAATTGGAACAAATTTGAAGGAAAAATTATATGTTTCACACGGCAGAAAAGCAGATTTAATGCCTTGGCTGGTTTCATAGCCTTGCTACGCTCGGCTATGAAACACCAGCCGCGGCATTAAATCTTGTGATTTTATGCCTAGTAAAACAAATGACTATTTGCTCACAGTTATCACTGGCCCCTTTGTTTTCAGGAAGTATTTCATTCACATTTTACAGAAAGGTAAGGTTTGCAGAGATTCCTAATGGTTCACAATGATATTTTCCAGTTTCCAAAACAATAATAAATGTCATAATATATTGAAGGGAAGATCTCTGCCATTACATTTGACAATGTTTGTTTTTGTGAGCACTTACATAACTGTTGGCATAAATTTCCATTATCAATCTTCTTCTTCTTCTCCAATTTTGTTGGGCTCGGTATTACCATGCACCCAGTGTCGTGATGAGGGCACCACTTCTTCTTTGTTGGATAACACGAATATTTGTTAATTTAATGTATTTAATCTAATATTTATCCAAAACAAAACTTCATTACATTCTCACGAGAGATGTTTAACTGCGCATGATCATTCAAAGCGTTGAAAGCCATATCTGGACTAAGCGACTGCTTCTTTATATCGCTTTGACAGTCAATAGCCTAGTTTACACCGACAACTTGGTACGCGGACCAAGCACCAAATTCGTACTATATCAGAACCAAATATTTAGTTCGAACGGTGTAAACGCTTGCGGACTAAGCTGGTCCGCTCTTGGTTCGGTACGCGCCAGCAGAGGTACCGAACTAAATTTGGTACGGATTTGTTTCGAGGTCAATTGGTGTAAACTCAACCGGAACAAGACTCAAGACTTACCAGTATTAAATTATATTTATTTGGCAAAAAAGAGTAAAGCCTTTCCTGAATTTTCAATTTTGTTGTTGTTTGTTAATTTTCAATTTTTGTTTGTTATGTTATGAGGATTTGATTTTTTTGGTTATGTTATGAAATTTAATTTGACAGCTTTGACATTTGA
>CAJUYG010002240.1:36068-72426 GCA_910591675.1 Galerucella calmariensis | reverse complement strand
TTTGAGCTAGTGCAATCGTTATTTACCACCCAAACAAAATCTTCCTGTGGTATGAAGAGCTTAATATGGGCGACGACCCAGCACTGTAGTGGAACGTGTTTGATGCGATAATTACAGTCAAGCAGCGTTGAACATGGTTAGTACTTGGATGGGTGACAATGCCAGAGACAACCATCGTATAGAGCCCGTACAGCCTACAGAGGATTAGCATATCACAGCTCACAGGCGTTATACCAATGAGCACGAGGTATAATGTAGATATGCCGTCTTTCGGAGGAGACGTAAAACCGAGGTCCCGAGTTCATGGATGTTGGGTTCGTTAAAGAACGCTACCAATGGTTGGATCACTAGTGGGTTCGCCAAAATTTCCGGTTAGGGGTAGAGTGCTTCTTGCGTCGGTGATTAGCCTGTCGCAGAAGTAGACCGACGTTAAATAACCATCTCTCCCTACGACAAAGTATTTGGAAGATGATCTTGAACGTTAGCAGAAAAAAGGAACTAAGAATAAACGCTTACTTCAGCTTAGTCCATTTTAGTCATCAATTACAATCATAATAATTCCTTTTATGTTAAAAATGTACATGTCGAGCTGAGCTGAGCTCATCTTTATACTTTTTTCACATTCCTTTCCATTTTCAGCCAATGTTTTTAACAAGAAATAATTTATGTGTTAGGGCGAGTTGTACAAAAGATCTCCTAAGCGAAGTTTAATTAACAGCCATTTAAATTTTAACTAGACTTTCGTTTTTATCTGTTGTACAATGTCATACATGCAGGCCGTTAACTAATCGACTTCTGGCGTTCATTTTTAAAAGATTGGTAGCGGAGTAGGTTAAATGGTTGACATTCAAAGTTGTTAAAATATTTTTGTTGGTGGTTAGGTTAGGTTACAATTAATGGCTATGTTGTGTAAAATTGCAGTTGTTACAACAATTTTATTTCAAGTTAATTCTTATGCCTACTAACAAAACAGGGAATCTTTCTTTTAAAACGCCAAGGCATATTTCTATGGGGTTTCTGGTTCTGATTTGAGATTCATTGTATAGATTTTGTGCAGGAGTATAAGGGCTCAATAGGGAGTTGAAAGCTAACGGCTCACACTATATCCACTATCCTACCAGTACCTATGCTATTCTCTCCGAAAGGATTCATTTCCATACGTAGTCGGTAGGTACTGTCGGTTGACAATGTCAAAAACATAACAATTTTGTGAGGTTACATTTACCGGATTAAGTTTTAACTCTTCAATTTTGTCCGGTTAAAATTATTTCTCATTTTTAAAACTCTGGTTAGCGGTAACCAACGAAAAATAAACATTAAACTAAGGTTGAGAGATAACTGTTCATTGTACAACTCGCCCTTAGTGAGTTAGAACAAAAGATAAAATTGGACGTTAGATATGTAAATATTATAGTGGCAGTACACACACAGAAAAGCTTTTTTTAATAAAAAGTTGAATTAGATTTTGATGCTTCTACGGAACAACGGATGCATTTAATTAAGCTATCACTGAATGTAAGTCTGCTTTTAAGGAACAAATAATATTTCAAATTCATTCTCAATTAACGTAACAGCTTTTGTTCAGAACAGCCATAGCCGATATTTATATTAACCATTGCATTGCGAGAAACTTTTAGAGTAATTCTGTACTTTCAGCACCTATTTATTTCAAGCTTACTATTCACCTTTCATTTTGATCTCTTCACTCTTTTATGCTGCACTAAATAACAAAGTTTTGAGATGGAGACTGGATTTTGTTGTTACTAAAACTTTTCCGAATAAAACAAAAAATAATCTATATTCAGAGCACTATACGAAAAGAAACATGATGATGATTACTTATATTCTTGTTGTATAAATCAACATTTACAATACGACAGACATCGCGAAAATTCAATCACTCATCTATACATTGTTTATCTGAAGCCGTGAAAGGAATGCAGACGAAAACATTCCATATTGCCACGTTTAACTATGAAAAAAGGTGCTAAGTATTTAGTGAGAATAATAAGAAAATGGACTTTATATTATCAACAATATTAACAATAATATGAATAATTAATTCTTTAATGTGCTTGCTTCCTTGGATTTTTTCTATTAGCATGATGAGCACTTCTCCAAATTTGTTATGGGCTTCTTCAAGCTCTGGCAGCGTTGTACGAGAACCAAAATTACCACACCCTCCGAATTACATAATTGGTGATTTTTATCGAAAGCTGACTTCTTATTGGCAAGCGCGTGCGTGTGTTCTTCCCTCTTACTCCGTCGATTGACTGATATTGATTTATCCAGTGACGTTGGAATTGTCAGTGACCTTAGTATTTGCTGTTTTACTTGGTAAAATAGGTACCGGGCACCATTTGTACGGTTATGACAGATATGCGCCATGTTTTCTCGCCTCTCACCGATGCCCCGTAGCTTCAGATAAACTTGGCAAACTATACTGGAAATTAGATTCAATTGAGTTCTTTCTAATGTAATTAAATGATAAATCCTCGAATTTTTTCATCACTAGCCGTTTTAAATTTGTCTCCAGGCTGGAAAAAATATCTATTCAAATTTCTTTCACTTCCTTTCCAGTTATAGTGCAAAAAGTCATACTCATAAACATCCGTTTCCATTGGTTTTCATTGTTTGTTCCACAGATCGCTGTTTAAACATTTTTTTTCGCAGTAGGAAACAAATTTTTTTTTATTCCATTTCACTTTCGATGCCTAAGGGATTCTGTTCCCCTAACGGTTCCTTTGCCGTCTTTCCGGACCAGTTACATTGTTAGGGCTGTTCACACATTTATTATCTTAACGAAGTAACGAAGATTAAGTTAACAGGAGAAACGTTGAAATGGTGGTACGTTCGACCCATTTGGATAAAATTTAAAATTATGTGTCACAAAGCGTATTATATGACTAAGAATGTATAAAAATATATGGGAAGAAAATTATTTAAACTTTTCAGCCTTGCTCTCAGTCTTGCACTCAGACAGTATATAAAGATATTGCCTTTATCCCTTCAACACATTGTCTGAAGGAAACTACTTTATTGAGCAGGAGTGTCCATTGAACTGTGTGATTTGATTCTTAGGTTAGGTTCTATGTGAGTGGGGCCAAAGATAAAAAAAATACTTATAGGTGAGAAGCTGACCCGTGGCGTCCTCTATTTGTACGGGTGGCGCCACCTTGAGAGTCCCGTCAGTACCTCTAACACAAATCAGATGGTTGTGAACTTCGCTAACAGCCGAAAAATCACTATTATTTTACTTCTATTGCAAAATGACTTTTTTGGTCCATTTTTTGATATTTCATTTAAAGTTACTCAACATTAGATTGATATTACATTAATAACAATCAAATAGTCAAGTAAAATTAAATGAAATGTCGAATGGACCATATAATGCCTGAAGTGAGAAAAATAAAGCAATAGTCATCAAGTTTATACATTTTATTGAATAAAAGAAGTATAAATATTTCAATGACAAACATGAAGGAAAATAAATGTTAGGAATACAACAACAATGCTGGGAAGTTCAAAGCTGTATGGAAGAATAACTGCTTCTGTCACTTTTCATTTAATAAAACATGTTTTTTTAAAAAGATAGAGCTTACCGGGTGCATTACAGTCTTTCACAATACATATTCTCGACATTGTCTCTTAAAATGAAAGTCCCACTATAAACAATTAAAACCAACCACGAATACCCAACACACACACACACACACACACAAATAAGCACAATAGTTTTTAAAAACGAAAACTACACAAACTCACGATACACGTCGTAAAACGTTGGCCTGCAGTTGTCAGGCAGTTTTCAGGTTAGGATCATAGATAACACGTTAGGATGTCAGCTCTGATATATGTGGAAGAATCTGCAACTACCACGAACGGCGTTACAGTTCTCACTAAATTAGAAATTTTGGTACTGACTGGACTTCCTATGTGGCAGCACCCTCTCGCCCTCAGGGATCCCCTACCCCTTCTCGCCACCTCCACTGCGACCTTCGTTAGGTCTATTGTGGCTCACCCCTAGGGATTACAATTCACCCCATAAGCCTGTGCTTCTGAGGATGTGTGATTTGATTCTTGTTTCAGTATATAAAGATTATGAACCCTGTATCTGTATCTGTAGAGTAGGGAGGGTGAGTGTGTAAGCTCACAGCACTTAGGCCACATGTGACTCATTGTACATCCTCCCGAGGAGTTGTCCTCCTAGGTCATAGTCCATCCTGTCCTTCTCAGGAAGGTGGACAGGTCACTGGGAGACATCTCCTTTATATCGGCAGGTGTAGGCCAAGACTCACCGAACACACACTCTCTTATTGACGATAACTCCGGACACTCGCATAAGACATGCCTGACAGTTTCATCTTCCTGTTCACACATCCTGCATAAAGGTGTGTCCACTAGCCCCATAGTATGGAGGTGTTTACTTAGTTGACAGTGACCAGTCAGAAATGCTACTGTTAAACGTAGGTTTTTCCTGGTCATCGCCAAATATTTCTTCGGCGCCAGCTTCCGAGGGTCGCCCAGGGTGATCCTGGCAAAACTGCATCCTTTGATTCCATCCCATCTCTTAAGGGATTGAGCATGGGTGTAACGTTTGGCTAGTTCCGCAATTGTCGAAGTCGTTAGGCCGTAGGTGTCACTGGGTCCTAGAATTTTTAGTCCAGCGGCTTCCCTGGCTAAAGAATCAGCAATGCGATTTCCTTTACTCCTGTCGTGCCCTTCAACCCACCTCAGGATAATGTTGTTATCTGCCGAGACGTCAGCTAAATCTTGGTAGCACTCTAGTACTAGCCTCGATATAACACGTTGTCTGTTCAAGGCTAATAGGGCTTGTCTACTATCAGTGCAGATTATTATGGTTTTGCCAGAAATTCCTCTTCTGATTAGTTCTTTTGTGGCAATTGAGATACCAGCCAGTTCTGTTTGAACCACGCTGGTATTGTTTCCCATTCCCCACTTAATCTTGAGGCTCAGTGCTCTCGAGTAAACTCCACAGCCTGAGTCTTCTTTCATTTTTGAACCATCTGTATATATGCGTATTGCATTTGCAGCATCTGGCTTTGTGTTCTGTTTTATTTAAATTTTGTAGGGTTTGTTAAACAAAAACCTGGGTTCAATTGCATCGTTGGCTGCCTGCAGGAGAGGTAGCGCAGTGAGCGCTTCCTCTCATAGGCTCATCCTCAATTGGCCCATTCCTACTTCGGGGTTTACACCAGCCGTGCGCAATCGTACCATAGCCATTAACGCAACCTCCTTGACGTGTAGGTCCAGAGGGGTCAGACCAGTAATTAGTTCCATTGCTGCATGAACCTTATGAACCCTTTTTTGTTACCATCAATGCTTCAATGTCAAAGTTATATCGTTTCCTGAGAGGACACTAAATTGTTCTGAGTATTCACGAACAAATCTTTATTTCACTTTTGAGTTAATAAGATCCCTTAGCACAGTGCCCAGTGCCTAGCTGCTGCCTTAGTCAGATCCAGATCCTAGATCATCTCTCCACCACGGAAAATAGGTAGGTAAGGATTATGTGGTCCTTCAAATTAATTTCTCTCACTATTTCCTTTATTTTGTTGTGATCCAATTTATTTTTGTCTAAAAAGTTTCATTCTTGAACTATATAGAATTAATCTCTGAAGGTATATTTCACAATGGAGAACATAATAAAACATTCAAGTATTTTCAAAAACACAAAATTACACTCCAAATATTTCACGTCTGTTTTATAACCAACTTAAATTTCATATTTGTTTTCCGTTGAAAAAGAAAAACTCGTTAAAATCCCATTTCGACACTAACGCAGATATTGAGTGGATTGTAAACTTTGTGAACACAGCAAATTACAAGAGAGTAAATAATAAGAAGGGAAATAAATTCGCAGAACAACTGTTGATGTTTGTATCAAACAATTTAAGGAGTAAACAAAGCTCGTGATAGAGCTGTAAGAAGACGTTATTAAAGTCAACTGTTTGCTTGCCATTCTTCCTTAAGTTCTATCATAACGAGAGCTATACTGTTTTATTATGTGAACATCAATTTGTAGGGCCTAATATCTGAAATTTCATCAGAGCAAGTATTTTTTGAAGATGGGACAGCTAATCTGACGAAGGAGAAAAGAAGATCGATTTTTTAAGGACCGTAGCTTCAATTCGATGGGGCTATAAACAGTGAAATTATTAAAATGTAGAGAACAAAGCTTCTCTGAAGCATCTCAACCTCACTAAATGGTTGATCCATACCGATTTCCTTTAGACGCCTGCAATTTCAAATTCACTTGCTGAGTGTAAACCATCAAGTCCTATGAATAGCAGGCAAATCATCGTTCGTTCAAACAAATACGTACCTGAATCTCAAAAATGGAAACCATCTCTTAGCTCTCTCTCTTATGCTGTTATTTGACCTCAAACAATTCTACAAAGTGTGGAGTCCTGTGGGTCGCTTAACGTCTTGCACTAAAATAATAAAGCTCCACGTGTAGCCTCTTGGTCTTAATTTTGATGTTCCTTAACACTTATTGAGGGTAGTAAAGTATTAAAACAGTCAAGATGTGCTTGAAATTGCTTGGAATGTTCGCTTCTTTATTTCTTGGCATGTTATTCGACTACAGGTACAATAAAATTAAAATGGAACAGAATTTAATAGAAAAGACCCTGTAGTTGTTGTAGAGTTAGTTTTTAACTGTACTTCACTGAGGTGTGTCACGGAATTGTCAATTTTTAACCCCCAGCGAGAGTTATTCTTTACGGAAAGTGAGTCGAGTTCCATCTTTGTAGTTTTTTCTCTACACCAACATCAAATTTTTTGAGATGGTCAACTGAAGCTGTTCAAACCCTCTTAATTTCCATTATAACTATGACCATATAATCTTTTGTTCAACTAATCTGATTTTGTGGTTCGTTGAAGTTATTTGCTTTACAATCTCTAAGAGCGACATTGCGTACAGATCACAATTCAAGTTTATTTACTCTAACAACATTAACTTGATGGATTTTGTCTGGGTAACCTTATATTACTTCCTGTTTATCAGGATTTGAAATAATGTTATTATACACTTCATTAGACATTTCAAATAACATTTATTAAAAGGACTCAAAAACATTTTCAGTTTAGTCTCCCTCAAAGACTAAAGTGGATTAAAAATAAACCGTGTATTCGTTAACACAAAAGTTTTTGTTTTACCTTCGTGTTGTCCCTTACTAAACCTCGGTATATTTTCCCAAACACGTAACATTTACATTTCATTTTATCTAGAATTCCGACGAGATTAAGTTGTCTCGTAAAATAACTGACTTGTGTCTGTATTCGTATATTTCCACTATACCGCCGTTCTATTATAGTTTTCCCCAGTGATTTTCCAGATTATTCACTGCCCTGGAAAAATTTGGTTGAAAATTACCGTTTAGAATGAAAAGAGTTGTTGAGGAAATCTCTTCCACAACAATGAGAAACAGTAGTTGTTGTAAAAGTTACAACTCATTTGTTTTTCTGATGTTTGAATTTGCATTGAAATGTTAAAAGCCGCGCTTAAGAATAAAAGCGTGGTGAGAATAGGCATCTAAATAGGAAAATCACAGCTGCATTGGTAAACAAAATAAATAAAGTGAGTAGGTATGTTAATTGGAACCTGTAGCTTGTACGCAAAACTAACCGAGTTGCCAGTCGAAGCGCAGACTATGTCTCCTGGAGGAGAATCAGAGAAACATATATGTCAGTTTCTTGAACTAATAGAAGAGAAGCCACTAGCAGAAAAAGGAAGGTTCACTGATGAGAGGCTAAAGAACCATCCTTTATGTCGATCCAACGTTGTCAAATTTAGTAGTAACTACATGTGGTTTTTGCGATTACGCATGCGTCCATGCAGCCTTTAACCTTCTCTTCGATGTTACTGAATGTGAGCAGTTTGTCACAGTTAGTAGTGTACTGAGCTGACAACTCAGAGGTCGTAGGTTCGAAACCCGGTTGGGTCCTGGGTTTTTTTGTTTTTTTTTAGTTTTTTATTTCTCATTTTCTGATATTTTTATACAAAGTTACACTTTGATCAACCGGGTTTGGGCCTGGGTTTTCTTGTTTTTTTTTCAGTTTTCTATTTCTTATTTTTTGATATTGTAATGTTTTTCTTATTTATTTGAACTGTTTATACCGTGGGATAAAATTATACACTCACTATGGTTAATTACTATTGATTTATTAAAGAAACACTTACACACTATAATAAACTTAATTTATATACACACTACTTAATGTCTATTAATTTATCTACACTCGGTATAATAATTGTCCTAATTTATCTTCAACACTATTTATATTCACTTTCTGTTCACTCACTGTATACTGAAACTGTTTACCGATTCACTGTATACTGAACAACTTCCCGATTCACTCGAAAGCCCGCGTATATATAGTACCTAGTATATAGTACTCGAATCTCTAGAGCTTTCTTGAATTCACCACCTCTGCGTATACTTTATAAATCGAGAACATTCGCGATAAACCATTGTATGGCCTGGTACATTCCAGAACAGTCTGAATATTACCTGCGAGAGAACCTTTCTAGAAAGGTCGCATTCATAGTTTGCGACAGGACCGGCTTCGGAATCAGTGAGTTCGTAACAATATTTTTATACATAGTTACAGTTTGATCTGTGTCAGTTGGCCGGGAAGCGATAAATCTCAATAATTTTCCCTTCCTCTTTTTCAAAAAAATATTTACATGTCCTTTAAAATCAAATAAGTAACGAGTGAAAACTAGACGCAACATAATATATTGGAAAGAACAGAATTTATCTCCGAATTTATTCACACCATTTAAATGAAAACCAGTATAGTTGTTTACATTAACTACATAGCCGGGTTTTTTATATTTCTTGTTACATTACCAACCCTGCTTGGCTTTCAATAATTAAACAAATCCTTATTTTCAAAAGTCCCGCTAAAATTAATTTAACAGGAACGACAGTCACTCATTTGGCAACGTTGGATCGACATAAAGGATAGTTCTTCAGCATCTCTTGGTTCACTGTCGATGCTGATTGGCTACATAACAAGAGTCAGGCTGGAAAATGAAATCTAGAATCAGAAGATCAAAATAGACCTGGAAAGAACGTTGATAAAATTCAGTGCTGATCAATATCCTGTCCGACTTAAAACGCAGGTCAAATTGATGCATCAACGTTCATATTATCTTCCAAAACATACTGAATTTGAACATTGGTCGATGTTCTTGTTTTTCTATTGACTATTTGACTGGATATTAATTCTCTGAACTGGGCATACCTTCCTATCTCCTGAATTTTGGCTGAATACATTGACAATAGCTGTATTCTTTTTACCACGTTTACCTGAGATTAACTGAGTAACTTTTTGCGATCTGTACCGGATATTTGTTGATGTCACATGTCACATCTATTTTAAAAGTGTGGTTAATGCTCTTTTAAATAAGAATTGCTTTGAGAAGTGGCATTTATGGCACTTCCAGGGACCATTGCCTGTTGAAAATAAAAATTTGTGTATAAACCAAATTTTTGTGGTATAATCCGAGGTATAAACATTAGAGGTTATGTTATAATTGTGATCTGTGAATGTCATGCATTCTTTTTAGATATAAATTTGCCTCAATTTATCTTACTTCATCTGAGCTCACTTTGTCTTAATTACAAGTGAGACAGTCGACTGGTAAAAAGAATACAGCTAATATCACGTAAAACGTTAATATATTTGGATATTATATCAATCATTAAAATTAAGATGATAGTTGCCATCCATACCCAAGTTTACGGCAACCATGCTGCTGATAGAACGACAGAGATAACAATTCTGGTGCTCCTTATAATGTCAAAAATATTCCGAAGAAAACAGTTCCTATTCCCGCTTCTTAAACTGTACATTTTTTGATTTATTCCTATTTTTGTTATTCGTTGATTGATCGAATTGTACGTTTTATGTTCTTTTTCGGTATATTTGAGAGCTGTTGTGTACTATAGAGTGTGCTTGTGTGCTTTTTGGGGAAATTGAGAGCTATTGAATACATTTCTGCTTTTGTGTATTTATTTCGGAGTGTTACTGTATACAATTGTGCATTATTGGATGGTATGACGTTCAGTCAAGTGTTATCGACATATTTTTCTTTTTAAATTGTTTTGTGTGCGATATTTAATGAAATATTGTCCAATTGTACGGATATTATTGAGTATTCTATGTGATTTTTGGTGAAATTGAGAATTTTTTTTAATGACAATTTAATAAATGTATAAAAAATCGCATATGCCACAGTGCAATTGTCACTTTGACAGCGGTAAAAGTTAGCTTTAACTTTTACAGCGACAAATACACTAGTGGTTTTTTCACTTATTCATTTGTTCATCAATATCACTGTTCCTAGTATGAATTTCAATAACTGCGTTTTTAATAATTGTACATTAAAATGAAAATGTGTTTATTTTTAATGTTTCATAAATAAAGTTTGCATTGATATGTTTCCAAATTTCAACATAATTTTGCCCGAATATCTTTTGCGCTTTTATTTACTTTTAATTTAAATGTAAATTGTGCAGCCCATTAAAAACGTTGTATTTACACGTTACAGTTGTATATTCGTAGTGGAAACTAATCCGGATGGACAGTTAATTACAAGGTTTTATAAAATGTTTGAAAACATTCGCAAGCGAAATATATAGTTATTAATTCCAAACTTTTCGAGTTTAACTGAGAATCTAGTTTTTTTGTGCGCAATAACGTGTTTTTATAGTGAAAATAGTATTTTATTCAATATGGATAATAAAACTTTCGTTTCATTTGGTTAAATAGAGTGATACCATCAGTTATAATTTTGTAATTCACTGAAATAATAGTATATTATATACCAACGTGGTGAAGACTATTATTATTAACCGAGCTCCAAAACTATTTCCCCGAGCGGAATAAGGTGCGAGGCTTATAATAAATGTCTTCACCACCATGATGTATATACAATTTTTTCCACTACTAGCCAAATTTAAGACAAAAATAAATCACAAACGCACCAAGAGAAGCGTTTACTCCGTCGTCTGACTGACAAGTACACTGTCAGTTTTCGATATATTATGAACGTACTCGTTATGTCATCTGTCATTTTTTGTTGAGCGCAAATTTTAAACTAATGACATTTTTATTCAAATAATTTTATCTTGATAGGTAATTTTAAGCAGAAAATATGTTAAAGACAATCTCCTGGGTATACAAAATTATGTTGCACAAGTTTTTGTTGAACTACTATTCCTGAATTCTCAAAACATTTGAACTTGTCCATTATTGACCTAGGTTATTAAAGGTTTGTTCCAACTAAGCGAAATGATGAGTACGTGAACGTCACGATCATGCGCATAACAAAATTTTTGTTCCAACAAGTTCCGACATTTCCACGGACTGATAAAAATGCGTTCCGACAAAAACTGAACACGTTCATGAACGTGTCGGCGAACGATCATTCTCATCAGAGATTTGGATGTAGAACCGTTCGTCCAAACTGTCAGTTGATGTTTTAGGTCGAGTTGTATCAAACAGTGAGTTTGTGAGGTTGTGATATTGACTGCGGATCCTTGCGGTTCCATTAGCCTAACCAATTATACATAAATAAAACGTGAACTTATAGGGTTGTAATAAAGTTCCTGAAAGTGGTAACAGTTTAAAAACGAATCGTAGAATCGTTCCAACAATGCATAGGGTATGATGTTCATGGATTAATTCACGTATAGGTTCTGGAACGTTTGATTCGTACATAAATTCGTTCGCGTACTAATCAGAAGGTGGTTGTTGGAACAAACCTAATATGAAAAATTATTAACCACTAATAAAGTAATTCAACTTCTCAGTTGGCTAGAAGAAGCAATAATTGTCAACTTCACAGCTAATGGTGGAAAAAAATGATCAACTATCAAACTCTTATCTTCCACCCACTTTGTCATCTTATGAAATTTCATCTTTTAAATTTTCCCTTAGTTTAACCGCACTTCTAAGGAACTCAACTTCAAGTAACATCTACAAACATATTGAAATCCACGACAAAACGGAACTGTTTTTATATTTATCAGACCAGAAAGGCCCAATTTCACGAAAAGCTCTCTTTTAGTGTGTTAAAGCATACATTATTATATGTACGATACGGATATTCATGGAAACCATCTTAAAAGAACGTATTATAAATTTGGAGACATTCAGGGCGCATTTCTTGTATACATTTTAGTTACATTTTTGATGTGATACCCACGTTATACTAAGAAAGTGAATAGGCCAGTCAAAAACGGTTTTTTTATGGAAAAACTGTCAAAAAATTAACAAACTATTTACAGTCTGACCTACTTGAGATCCTAGCACTAAGTTGGACGACGAAGGGAGTATTTTTACTCATTAAAAATCCTTCTTGGTGGGCGTCATCGTTTGTGTCGAATATCCGGGTTTTCGGTGTGCCATTTATTTTATTCGCTATTTTGACATATATCTAACCTTAATTTTGTTGAATAAAATCTTCAGGATCGTATTCAGCCAAATTCGAAGAGGCTATGAAATTAATAATTACCAGCTTCTTTTTCTAACTGAAAATACTTGAGAGCTAACAAAAATCTTATGTTTTTACGTGTATCTAGGCATAATTTTGTATTATTTCAATAAATATAACAATAGGATTAATATTCAATTTTCATAAATAATAATTGACCGTAAACAACAAAGTGCAGACCTGCCGAGAACTGTCAGTGGGTCATTAGATAAAAAGTAAGACACATTGCCGCTACGAAAGGTACGTCTGCATCCTATTTTGAATGGTGTAATTTCTCCATTTCGTCTTTTCTTCTACCACTTATTTGAGCTTTTTGAGGTGTTCCTGCCTAAAGATGCAAGGGTGGATCTAAACTTTTTTCTGGGAATTGCACAAGAAGTAAAAAAACAATAAATGTAAGGAATACATACTTTACTTCATTTTTCTCAGTGTATATTCATAAGATATATGTTAGCTCCATGAAAAGTGTAGATATTATCTTGATTTGTGGACTAGCCTAATACCGATCCATGGCTGAGATTTGTTTTTTTTTTCGATATTTCGATACTGACATTTTTATAAATCTGCGAATATAGAAGAAAACAAGATCAGATATAAAACTAATCTTCAGAACATCCATAAAAGTTCAAAAAGAAATAAATCCCGTTTTCTCAAAAAATCGCATTATTGTAGCAAAAAAATTATACTCTCCAATAGTTCAGAGTTTTTGGGTTAGATTTATATTTCTGAATTTTCTTTATTGCAACATTTCTTATTCGAATCTCGAAACTTCTGAGCTGAAATTACTACCCTGGAAAGAAAATGCTACATATTATATACTTTTGCTAAAAGTATAATATCTCTCTGAATTGTGAAATTTTGAAAAGTAAGTAATCCCTGTATCAACATACAGGCTTCCAAAACATATTCATACACAATTGTATTACCTCGCTGACTAAATGAGTTTATGCTCGGTCAATATTTTCAAGAACAAAATAGTTATTTTTTTTATTGGTGAACCACTTTACCTATTTAAAGCACGCCTCAGCGTGTTTAAATCGAACTTTAAAATACGCGCGTGTTTTAAAGTTACCGTGGCAACATCAACAACTCGAGAAACGAAGTCTAAATCTATGATCTATGATCTAAATCATGTCTAAATGACAATTATTTTATTATTGATTTGACAGGAGTAGTTTGTAACGTCAAAACTTTTATTCGAACAATATTTAACAATGTAAAATTTATAAATTAAAATGGAAAGTGCCGTTGGTATTGTTTGAAATATTAAAATTTCGATTTTTCAAATCTTGAGAAATGGTATTGAAATTAATACTATTGACATTCACAGAACTCAATAAGGTTGAACTTCCATCAAAATACAAATTAGTTTATGTTTTTCTCATTTCCATGACAACGCAAGGTATACCTCTCCATTTCTTTCGTTGCAGATTTTCTTTCACTACGTTGGCAACATGAGGCCGAGCATTATCACATACATCATATACATCACGAATTCAACCATTTGACATTTAGTTCTTATTTCCATCTATGATTTCCATTTCTTGTTGTTGTGGTAGTTATAGACCAGTATTTATAATTTCAAAGTGCACCAATAAAAAAAATAGCGTAAAGTACTCGTGGATAACTGGTCTTTAAAACACTTGCTCTATTTCGAGCACTCCGGCTTCGCCGTCGTAGATCCATAGTAAATTATGAAATCAAACAATTTTATTTTGTAAAATCTACATTATATTTAAACTTAAAGTGACGCGTTTCGCTAACACAGTAGCTTTTTCAAACGAATGGAGGTATAATGAGAAATTTTCAATTTATACAGTGCCTTAATACTAAATTATACGGATATTTAACAATAAAATTATAATCTATTTACAAGGAAATGAAATGAATTTGTCTAAATATGGGATTAACTAAAATATTTAACAAGTTTAGCTGGAAACTCATTCACAACAATCCTACAGGAACTTTTCTAGGTAAAAAGGTTTAATAGGGGAGAATTGTTAATATCAAGTTGGTCGTTAAGAAGATTATCTGAATATTTGTTTTTATTTATCTCTAGTGCTTCTAAAAGATTTAATTTGAAGGATTTAGGTTCTATATGCAAAATTTCAAAATTTGAATCGAAAGAGTGTTGGTTTGCTAATAAATGATTTGAATAGTTGGAATCTGATACATTATTGCTTGAGAGTAATGGTTAATGCGCTAATTACTCGAAAGCAATAATGTCACGTTTTTGCTCGTAATACATACAACATTTTTTCTGCAATCACTCAATTGTAACTATTAAAAACAAATATAAAGTAAAATTCATAAAAACTTTTTAAATCTGTCAGTTTAAATATGTCAATTCAAATATGTTCCAAACTTTTATATCTGTCACTGTCAATACAATTGTGTTTGTAGTATCGGTTGTTATGGGCAACGAACGTTTTGCCATTTTTTACGCTCGGCAAGCGTAAAGTAATTCTCCTCAAGAATCGTCAACTTTTCGTTGCCAATGGCAAGCGAAAAAGCCTACTTTTCAATGTGATTGTAGAAAAATTAATATTATTGACATTATCAGAAGAGCTTTACCACAAAAAACATCTGGTACTTTTTATGGATTTCGGTCACCAATAGATCTTTTTTAAATTATTCTGGAAGTCAAAATAAGCATTTTATTTCATTACACCGACCTTGTAGCCACACAGGGTGGTACTTGAAAAATAGGTCAAAGAATCTTAAATTTCTATTTATTATAATTGCAAAATGCTGTAATTTAACTTTGGCTAATAAAAATCAGACATTTTTTTGGCATAACAACAAAATATATTACGTAAAAATGGTATGATTTCCTGTTTTATCATATACAGGGTGAATCAACGAACGGACACTGATATTTGATACGGTTATTGCAAGACTTACATTTTAACTTGAAGAAAATATCATTATTGATTTCAAAAACTCATTATAGTTTCACCTAAAAGTTCATTAAAGCACTGAACTCTTGTCTAATCAGTTCGAAAATGGTGTGAGAAATGAGTAGATAAACTCAATCAACTAGGCGAGAGCAATATGCTAACCTTACTGTGTAATCCAGGACACACTGGAATAGACGGAAATGAAATAACAGATGAACTAGCATAGAGAGGGACTAAAATACCCTTTTGGGGGACGGGAATCCTTTTGCGGTATGAACTCCGATGTGATATTGGAATAAATAAGAAAAGCCGAAAAAAGAGATCTGACCATGGGAAAGTTCTAGTGTAGTAAAACTGCACATTCAATTTTTATTTTTCAAAACTCTCCTCAAAATTATTAACTTACCTTTTGAATTAATTATAATCATAATCACAAATGGCCTTCATGGATAATTTAAATTACCTAAGCAATATACAGGGTATACCAATCTTACGACAAACTTCGGTATATGGGGCATTTCAAGAGGTATCAGAAAATGTTATTAACAAAAATTGTAGATGTGCTGAAGGTCCATATTTTGAAATTATATCGAACTATACAGAGTGCTGCATAGCTCCGTTACAAACTAAACATGATTTTTCAAATGGGAACCCCTGTTTATTATTCCGAATTCGGATTAGTTACATTTTTTTGAAGCTTTTGATATGAGGTTTTGCCATGTTATACAGAGTCCTTCAAAAGATATGGACACGTTTATGTGAAAATCGTAGGTAAATCAACGCTCTGTAGCTTGTTGTACGTTGAAGAAGAGAAATGTATTTTTCCAAACAGAGTTTTGTAATCTGATGCAAAATCTCCGTATCGCATTAAATTTCAACTATATTCTTTCTTGTACATAGGGTAAACGGAAACTCGAACCTGTCATTTTCTTTCTTATTTCAAATGGAACACCCTGTATTTTATAGCAAAAATAGAATCTTCGATTATGTAACTTTAATTTTTGTCAAGCATTCCCTATACCCAAAGTTTATAACCTTTATAACATTTACCTTAGTATATTTTTACTTCTTGTTTTTAAAAAATTTTAAATTCTGGTAATTAGTAATAATTTGTTAACCATTTTTAGTAATTTGTTTTTATTGTTTAATATCAAAATTGTAATTACATTTCCTTATTTAGGTTAGATTTTGCCACTGTTTCTTCTTCTTTTTGTAAGTGAAACATTTGCTATGTATGTTTTGGTTACCAGTGTCATCATAGATTTATAATAATTTTGTATAAGGTTGGTATGAATGACAATTGTCATTTCTAATATCCATTTAGATATCCGTTTACGCTTTTACATATTTCAGTACATGTGCTCCAGTTAGGTTAGAAGTGATATTAGTTTTCTAAATTATCGAAAATTTGAACCTTCTAATGGATTTATTGTTGAGACGTTTCAACTATGTTTATACCTAATAGTATTCATGTGTATGAGTACATTATTAATTTTTGTGGCTAAGGCGAAATACATTGATTTTGTCATCTATGTAGTCCCTCATAATTTTGAAACTACAAAATTTCTTATTATATCTTTATATTCTTCCCATTTGGCTTTTTCAGATGTAAATTTAAAACATCTACAGTATGCGAAAACTCTTTCAAGTCCATTCAGTTTACACAAGTACGACAAGGAAAATATGGGAAAAACTGCTTGAAAGAGAGAGAAGAATAATTGTGGGCGTATCTAGTTTATCCATTCAGCTCTCGATGAACTAGATACGCCCACAATTATTCTTCTTCCTCTTTCATCAGTTTTTCTCATATTTTCCTTGTCGTACTTGTGTAAACTGAATGGACTCGAAAGAGTTTTCGCATACTGTATATTCTTCTATTGCTAAAACTAATATATAAGTTTAGTCAACTTTGTAGTACCTCGAAAAAATTTTGAAACTACAATTCCTTAAATTTCTTCCAAGTCTTCCATTTGTTTTTTCATATGAAAATTTATAAAACAAATTCCTCCTTCCTTTTTAATACTTCATTATAATTAAGTTTCCATGGCCATGGATATCTTTTAGCATAGGTTTTTCCCCCTTTTCTTTTTCTTTTCCGAACCATTTTTAATACCTACAGCAATGATGATGTTGGTGAATTGATTGGTTTTACACCAGTAGTAAATGTTTCATAAGGTAACTAAATTATAATTTAATATAATAAAACTTTAGTCAATATTTAATTTTTATGCAAGTTTTGTTTAATATCTAAGATTTCAAATCATCTCAGCAACATAATATAATTTTGTCTCAATTTAACTTTATTCAATTTGATCTTCTGATAATTGTAACCTTTTTATTATAGCCTGATGATGGTAAATTTTACCGAAACTAGTTGCTAAGCTATATGGTTTGTTCCTTTGGAGGACAATATCAATATTAAAGTTGTGGTTTGGACTTTGAGTTTCATTTACCCTTGTTAAGAAAGAATATAATTGAAATTTGATAGGATACGGAGATATTGCATCATATTGCAAAACTCTGTTTGGCAAAATACATTTTCCTTCTTCAACGCACAACAAGCTACAGAGCGTTAATTTACCTACGATTTTCACATAAACGTGTCCATATCTTTTGAAGGACTCTGTATAACGCGGCAAAACCTCATATCAAAAGCTTCAAAAAAATGTAACCTATCCGAATTCGGTATAATATACAGGGGTTCCCAATTGAAAAATCATATGTTTGGTTTGTAACAAAGTTATGCAGCATTCTGTATAGTTCGATATAATTTCAAAATATGGACCTCCAACTGATCTACTATTTATGTTGATAACATTTTTAGATATCTCTTAAAATAACCCATATACCGAAGTTTGTCGTAAGATTGGTACACCCTGTATGTATTTAAGCTTACTCATAGTTTTTTTTCCACTACTAGCTTCAAAGTTGACCGGTGCTCGGTCAATGATAATAGTCTTCATCACCTTGGTGTATAATATCACAGTATACTTAACAAACAGTAGTGCATCTCCAGGGCGGTACCTTTGAAGTTCAAAAGTAACTGTCGGCCATGTTTTCTGCATAAATGTCAGGTCAGGAGCCAGCGTTATGGGAACGACAGACTCGTACTTAAAAATTTCTTTATTGTAACAATCCAACAAATGAGGATATTTTTCGTAATTTTCGTTTGTTAAATGTTGATATATTAAGACTTCATTTATGTCTTTACTTATAAAAAAAAGATGTTATAGACTATGCTTTTTTAAACACTCTGCATCATATGACTTTTGTGTGTTCCTCTCTAGATATTTAAAAAATGGGGTTTGGTATGAAAGTAAATGAAACAGCATGTCAATAATAATATTTATCGTCAATACATTTGGTTCCAAAATTTTTCACCAAAGAGAAACATACCTTTGTGAATCCTTAGGAAATGAAAGGAAGCTATCGTTTGTCTTCGCTCTACTATTAAAACAGCCTTTCATTGCACATACATGTCCTGCCATTGCAAAAGATTATTAAAAAAGTCACAAATATCTATATTCAGTGAAATAAGGCTTTACTTTTTAAATGTTCTCACTAATCTCACTAAAAAAACAATTTACAAAACACCTGTTCACACATAGAATAAGAAATAATGCAATTAACATCCGTTCGTGGCGTTTTCTTCTTCCTTCGTTCATCGTGCTGAGTAATGTCAGAAGTCAGAACTGTCAAATAGCTCGAATGTACATATTCCATTGGTTGGATTCAAACCAGACAGTGACAGGAGAATGCACCACACTCCTTCTTCTCGATTGGTCTAAATATTTTATCCTCAGAAAATGGCGTCTAGTATGCGCAGTCAAATCTGCGCGACTTTTGCCGCGTGTCTAAGATGCACTACTGTTTGTTAGGTATACTGTGATAATATACTATATACCTATCTTTGTTGGTTGACATATCTATAAATAAGTAAGAATCACGCTATTTCGTTAATGACCCAATAGGTTTGTTCGTAGAAAGAATTTCCAATCGATTGGAAATTTGTCAAACTCTGACATTCCGTTTGTGATTCGTTGTAAATCGATTGGCAATTTTTGTTGTATGTGGATAATTTTGACATCATGACAGTGATGTCTTTGATGAAAATGAACTAAAAGTTCATCTCTTGAAGAAGAGCTTGAATTATTATTGTCATATATATGAAAGAAAAATGAAGAATAAGTAAATAATTTTGTAATGTGTTTGTCATTCTTTGGCCATCCTAATAAGAAGCCAGAGATTGTTTTTAAATGTCCGGTATATTACAACATACAAATGATTTTACTAACGTTTTATTTTAGAAGGAACTGACTGGTTACCTATTTCCGTGTTTTTGTCACAATAGAAAAAAAGTGAAAATATGTCACTTTCTACAGCAGCACAATACGCATGCTCGAACTGAAAATTTTATCCAGGTCATCAAATTATTCTGATAGTTGGCAACTGATCCGAAACCGCAAATTTCTTTCTACGAACAGAGGATTTTTTAATCACCAACTGTCAAATTGTTTCTACGAACGTTTTTTATTAATGCGCATGCCTCTGACGGTTTCTGATAGTTTCTGACTGTTCTACGAACAAACCTAATACATTATACGAGGGGCACTACACTAGGGCATTTGCCGTTAAATCACTTATATTCCAGTAAATAAAGGGAAAAAGTTAACATTAATTACGCCCTATTTTCATCTTCCGGTTGGAAGTTGCATTTGGTACCTTATTAAACATGAGACAAAGTTCTGCATGAGAACGCGTGCGAGGGCGGAGAAAATGGCCCCAAAAGACCATAAAAATAGGTTTTCAGTCAATATCTCCTAAAATATGGCAGTTAGAGATTTTTGGTCAATGATGGCTCATGATTCAAAATTCATGTGAAAGAGAAATTCTGCTGCTATCATACCCTGTGAATTGAGTCACGCTTGACTCTTTTGGCCATATCGGAACACGGGTCAAACTTTCTGCTCCCGGGCAATTTTGACCTCGCCAGGAATTTGTTCCTATTTTTTTTCTATCGCACTAATTCACTCAAAATTTTCTTGATTATGGGTTCTCATAAGGTCCTTTGTCATCCCTGAAATTTGTATACCCTAATTTTTTTAAATTTTCATTTAATCGTTGTTTATTGAATCCCAAATTTTTGCTGTTTTTGGATCGCGGGGAAATTTTGTGAACAACCATCAATTAAAAATTTATACATGATCCGATTGGTCTCTATGATACATCATTTGAAAGCTAAGAATATCTACCTTCCGATTGTGCATTTACTTTTTTTTGACGAAGTCGTCCATTTTTCAATAAAATTAGAAAACGCGGGCTCAAGGAGGAAACGCACTTTTTTTTGGTGGTTTTTTTCTCCCTGTTCTTTATTTCTAACATTTTAACACCTTAACTAGTGTAATGGGGGAATTCCCACCTTTCCATCGATGTATATAAGTCATACCTTTGATACACCGGGGAAAAACCAGTATATCTAAATGTATACGCTATAATTTATTACTTTCGTTCCTCCGTCGTTCGCCGCGCGTGTGCTCTACGTGGCGCTCGTGTCGTCTGCTCATCTATTTGTGGTTCGTGTGAGTCACGCCAGTGTTCGAATTATACACACAGCGATAATATGTTATCCCAAGAGGTAGAATTAGAGGAAACTGTAGACTCAGAAGAAGTTATTGACGAGGTAGAGCTAGAGGGAGCTCTAGACCCAGAAGAAGTTCTTGACCAAGAATCAGATGATGACTGGTGACGAACAGATTTATGTCATAATTGCAATGTATTTTTATATACTTTTTTCATCAATTCACGGACAATTAACCCGCGAATCTCTTGTACTTTTGTTAAAAATTTTCTATGTAATATTTTAGTCTATAATGTATCATTCTTGTATCATTATATTGGGTTCTCCCGTTGATAAATAAATAAAAATATATTTTTCTATAATAAATGAAACATGGAGAACGTTTATAACTCGTTATTCCAAAAACCTCAATCAGTCTGGTTGCAAAAAAATTTGCAAAATCTGCAAGAAATTGTTGCTTAGTATTATGGGTAAATATTCTTCACTCTTGAGGCATTTTCAGTTTTCCTCACCAAAAGCCTAATGAACTTCAGTTTTTTGCCACATGTGCAAAGCTGATTGTTGCTAGATTCAGGTCCACTGGTGAGGTCCATCTCGCTAGAATTAATCTTATAGCCCGTTTTCCTAATAAGTATATCTTGAGGCCTCATCTGAGAGGAAAACAAGACCCTCGGAAACATAAATATCCATCAAAAGTTTCTGGTTACAGGGTTCCTCATTTATGGCACCGAGGATTTTCCTAATCTGTAAAATGAGGTGGCGCCATCTACAATTGGTTTCCACAATTCAAAACATTGAAAATAATGGATTTCCAACACCCCCCAGCTCAAATTTTGTACAAAACTTGCATATTTCACAAGTCTCAAAATTTCCGGTATTTCAACCCGATTTTTTTGCAGAAAATATTAATGTTGCGAAAAAAATCATAGGGACCATTTTTGTAGAAAATGACCTGAACTTCAATTTTTATCTGAACCGAAAATCTCTAACTGCCATATTTTAGGAGATATTGGCTGAAAACCTATTTTCCTGGTCTTTTGGGGCCATTTTCTCCGCCCTCGCACGCGTTTTCATGCAGAACTTTGTCTCATGTATAATGATGTACCAAATGCAACTTCCAACCGGAAGATGAAAACAGGGCGTCATTATTGTTAACTTTGCCTTTTTTTCCTCCTTCATTTACTGGACTATTATAACAATTAAAAATAATAATTTTGGTCGTATCGTATACAAAGATTAGAGAGTCGTAAATTCACCTCTACCATGTCGAAGCCGGAAATTATATTTAGTAGAAGTTTCCTCCTAAAGCTAACACTGAATTTGTAATTGCACAGTTTCATTCCAATAAGTACATCATAAGCTTCATCCTGCGGTTCTATATTTGAAATTAATCTTACATTGAATCTGGAACTTCGCAAGTGCATGCTTTGGTCGATTTAATACTCATAAGTTTGTATTAATGTTGATTAGTTGAATAGTTAGTTAGAGCAAAGTGTATACAAGAGTATTAAACATTGAACATTTTCAAGTTATATTGAACGAGTCTATTACCAACCAATAATTAAAATTCCTTTCTTCATTATAACCTTATTTTTTAATATGATATTGAAATTAGCTCAATCAATTTTTGTTATTTCCCAATTCACTCTTTGCGGTTAACAATATAATGTCAGAAACAAAAAACTTAACGCGAATACCTCAGCAGTCTCTGGGGATTCAGGAAACGACAACTTGATTTTTCCGTGATTAGACATTTTCAATTTCTCTGCAGAATCCGAATCTCGGTTGACAAAAGATTCCCGAAAGAATTGCACAGGAAATAACGAGTTTATTGAAAACGATTTATGTAGAGATAAATTACCGGAAAGGGAGCTTAAACAGACACTGGAAGAAGAGTTCGTTTGCGAGATTTCAGCACGATACTATTTTTTTCCTCTCTTTAGTTGAGCTTTTAGGCGTTGTTATTGAATTGGTCTTAAACAATATATACCATCTTTCCATGGGAAGAAAAAGGCATGAAAATGAACAAAAATAAAACCAAAATACTTGTGATAGGAAATCAGAAGATTAACACAGAAATTAAAATAGATAATGTACCGGGTGTCCCAATAAGAATGGCTCTCGGCCATATCTAGGGAACCGTTTATAATACAGCTTCGGGAAAAAACATTTATAACAAAAGTGCCCTCGAGAAAAACCCGGGAGTTATTTACAGAGTTGTAGGTCCGCCGCCAGAGGGCCTAATTAAATACCAAAAATTATAAAATGTATAATTTACAAACTTTGCCTTATTAAGATGCATTCAAACTATGATTATCGTATTCTTCAGGAAATTCAGCTTATATTTGATTCTATAAGTTTCAGTCTATCTCTTCAAATAAGGGGGGGAAAGTGTGAACCTTGTTACGAAAAAACGCCTGTAATTCCGGTTCTGCTTGACCGATTTCAATAAACACTTGATGTTGTTTGAAAGAGCTTTTGTTGAACAATCGAAAATTTGTAAATATGAAGCAATCTGATCAATAACATGAATGCTAGAGGGCGCTGTTTTATTTTTTGTGTTTTATTGTGTTTCCTCGTAACAATTTTAAATGGAAGCATACGAATTGAAGTAGGTCTTTGAAAAGTAGACTAAATTAGTAATAAAACGCTGCAAACCGCAAGGCGATATCTCTTTTCTATCCTGAGATATCGTAAGAAACAGGTAAATGGCGGGCTTTGTTCATCCAACGTCTAGGAGGCTGGTTCGCGTTGACAGAAATTATTAAACTTAGCCTGAATTGAAAGATCTTACATTGGTCTACAGTGATTTAAACTGTTATCATACTAATGTTATGGTTGCCACTATATTACCTAAATGTAATGCTGTCGCTACTAACAATGAGAACCAATTTTAAAATAATGTGATAAATCCAACATTTGAAACCTTTAATAAATAACTAGGTACGTAATTAATTATCAATAAGACACATTGAAGGCTTCGTTGTTATACAGGGTGGGGAACTATGAACGAACTATTCTCTGGCGTCTTAACGGCAAATATAATTATAAAAAATAAGACCTGGAATTAAGTAGATAACTTAGGACTATAATTTAAAAATATTTTGGAATATACAGGGTGCTCCAAAAAAGCGTGCCGTATCAAAGTTAGGTTCCTTTAAATGGAACACCCTGTATTTTATCACATTTTTGAATTGTACTATTAAAAATAATGTGAGTTCATTAACATTTCCCTATACCTATCTAGTTCAGTTTCCAGGATAAATCGATTTTACATAATTTGTAGACCCTCCAAAAAAATACAATAACTTCAAAATAAAAACGAATAACCACATTTGCTTCACACCATCTCACTAGAAGCTTTTAACATTCCGTTTCCAATATTTACTGGTATGCCGTCATATACAGGGTGTTTTTAATATGATAGAATAACACTAACCATTTAATATATACATTTCTGGCTTAATTTAAATGGAACACCCTGTATCTGTTGGGTCTGTTGAACGTGGAAATTTATTACCTTTCAGTTGGTATTAGGGTTGCCTATATCTAACTCTGATAGTTCTCGAGAAATTTTTAATTTGTTTTTTTAATATTCAATTATTTGCTGACATCTACTTAGGTAGGTAGCTATAACATGATTCTCCGATGGAAAGTTTTTAAAAATTTAAAATTTGTTATTTTGACAGTAAGTGCTATGTTGTATGATTTATTATTGATAAATTGAAGGTCTCTTAAATCAGAATTTTATTAAGGATAAGTACACTATTTTTGGGCATACAGATACAATAAGCTTCAAAATTATAAAAAAATAACTAGGTACAAAAAATTCAAAGAAGGTGTTCGAAGTGACGCTCATCTTGTTAGATGCAGATTTGAACCCTCTTTTAAAAATATTCACTTTCTTTAACATTTCTGGTGTTACTGTTTGAAACGCTCTCCTTATCCTATCCTTCATGTTCTCAGGAGTGGTTGGCTTTGTATTGTAGACAATACTTTTTATGTAACCCCAAAGAAAATAGTCTAATGGCGTCAAGCATGGGAACCTTGGTGGCCAAAGATAAGGACCCCCTCGCCCAATCCATTTTTGTGGAACAATATTGTTCAGGTAACGCCGGACAATTATACTGTAATCAACAGACGCACCATCTAACTGCAGCCACATTTTTTGTCCTGTGAATAGTGGAACTTCATCTAAAAGCTCGGGTAGTTTGTTACGTGAAAATTTACGAAATTTTCTTCCAGTTAGCGTTAAGTTTTTTTACTAATCTTATTGCAAAGTTAATGATTGAGTACAATTAATGGAATTCTGATTTAAGAGACCCTTAATTTATCAATAATAAATCATTCAACAAAGCACTTACTGTCAAAATAACACATTTTAAATTTTTAAAAACTTTGCATCGGCGTATCATGTCATAGGTAACTAGATGTCAGCAAATAATTGAATATTAAAAAACAAATTTAAAATTTCTCGAGAACTATCAGAGTTAAATATAGGCAACCCTAATACCAACTGTAAGGTAATAAATTCCCACGTTTAACAGACCTAACAGATACAGGGTGTTCCCATTAAATTAAGCCAGAAATTTATGTATTAAATGGTTAGTGTTATACTGTCCTATTAAAAACACCCTGTATATGATAGCATACCAGTAAATACTGGAAACGGAATGTTAAAAGCTTCTAGTGAGATGGTGTAAAGCAAATATGGTTATTCGTTTTTATTTTGAAGTTATTGTATTTTTTCGGAGGGTCTACAAATTATGTAAAATCGATTTATCCTGGAAACTGAACTAGATAGGTATAGGGAAATGTTAATGAACTTACATTATTTTTAATAGTACAATTCGAAAATGTGATAGAATACAGGGTGTTCCATTTAAAGGAACCTAACTTTGATACGGCACGCTTTTTTGGAGCACCCTGTATATTCCAAAATATTTTTAAATTATAGTCCCAAGTGATCTACATAATCCTACGTCTTATTTTTTCCAATTATATTTGCCGTTAAGACGCCAGAGAATAGTTCGTTCATAGTGCCCCACCCTGTATAAACGAAAAATTACTTTAAATGCATTAGCTCCCGTAATGTTGAATAGATGAGGCTTTTACTTGATGTAGATCCATAGTAAATTATGAAATCAAACAATTTTATTTTGTTAAATCTACATTATATTTAAACTTAAAGTGACGCGTTTCGCTAACACAGTAGCTTTTTCAAACGAATGGAGGTATAATGAGAAACTTTCAATTCATACAGTTCCTTAATACTAAATTATACGGATATTTAACAATAAAACTATAAACTATTTACAAGGAAATGAAATGAATTTGTCTAAATATGGGATTAACTAAAGTATTTAACAAGTTTACCTGGAAACTCATTCACAACAATCCTACAGGAACCTTTCTAGGTAAAAAGGTTTAATAATGGAGAATTGTTAATATCAAGTTGGTCGTTAAGAAGATTATCTGAATATTTGTTTTTATTTATCTCTAGGGCTTCTAAAAGATTTAATTTGAAGGATTTAGTTTCTATATGCAAAATTTCAAAATTTGAATCGAAAGAGTGTTGGTTTGCTAATAAATGATTTGAATAGTTGGAATCTAATTTTTGGTTGTCATAACTGGGTGATTCTACCAGCAACGTCAGTATTCATGTCCCAGTCAATTTAAACGACGCTAGTGACTTTTGACATTCGAAACCAGGTTAAAAGAGCTAAAAATGAAACATATAATTATGAATACGAATAAATTGAAAAAAGCTGAAATGTTATCTTCCGATTAAAAATGCAAAGATATTTTGACGGCAAATTTCCTTTAAATTGCATCATGCACAAAATTTGCAATTTTAAATTCTGTCGTAATTTACCGAGGCAGAGCATTGCAGAAACCTTGTGGAATTCACCTTACTTATAAATCTTTATTAATCAAAAATTTTGTTACAATAGAGCAAGATATGAAAAGCACTCCACTATTTATATCGTCCTTCGCGCGATTAATAGTCTGTTCCGCCGATGTTCTGGCTCCACTCTTCATATTTGCTTCATCTTTTTCTCCCTTTGCTAACGGCTCCTTGCCACTGGCATTATCCGTGGTTAACCTGTACAATGATCTACAATAGACCCGGTCGAATCCAGACAGTTATCGCTCCCTTTGAATTTATGAATAAATATCCCTGAAAAGCTACTGAAAAACAGGGTCACATATCGATGGGTTTTAAGTATACTATTTAAAAATATTTACAAGATCCCTAATTAATTGTATTTACACTCATTTGTTCTTCTTCCATCCCTATTTACATCCCATTCGCTCCTCCCCCTTTCACTCCTCCCCTACATCCTCATTCATCCTTCCTACGCTGTTTTCGTGTTATATGTGCATATTTACATGTGGTTTTATTTATTTATTTATTTAAATGATTGAAGCTGCATTGATATTTTAGAGTGCAGGAGACTGTATCCTTTGTGTCGTCCTGCGCGTTGTTTGATTATTTTTGTTTTCAAGGATTCTGGAAGGCAATATTCGTAATATCTAATAGCTAGTTTCATTATGTACTGCTTGATGTACGGAATATCAGTTTTCTCATGAAGCCACCTATTAGGGGGTAGGTAGTTAGGTCGCGTGGAATTCACCTTGAAGATTAGCATTTTCCATCCGAAATCCTCAAAAGTCGGAACTGATTTAAATTCGAATAACAATTCCTACTGACTTAATCTCTTCAGATACACTAAGAAGGTAAATATTTGCCGTCGAATAATATTAGAGTTCTTTTACTCAAAAGAATATAATTTAATTCACATTCTTTCACTGATATTTTCATTTTTTATCTTTCGGCTGCCGTAAGCTGAAGTCTGTAAACATAATTGTCAAAATATATTCTGTACGTTCCTTGTGGCATTACTTATTCTATTTTATCTTATTTTTTTTGGGAATCAAACCACAATAATGTTTTTATATTTTTGATTTCGACGTTTCGGTAGCGTTCCAGCTACCGTTGTCAAGATTAATTAGTAATTAAATAATTTTTTGGTTCCTATCTGACACAACGAGAAAATTTGACAACTAGATAATCAATAATATTTTGAAGTTTAAGACTACAAAACTTTGTTGTCAAATTTTATTAAGGTCCATTCATAGTAGATCACATCTCTGGTAAAATGTGAAATAAAATATTTCACTTTATGACATTCTAACGATATGATAGTCTACTAGAAATGGAATCCAGTGAAGTGCACGTTCCAGGAACGGTTTTTATTGGGATAGCGCTTTTTTTAGCTTATTTTGGAAATGTTGTTAATAAAACGCGTTTGATGTTACTTTTTTGTGTATGATCATTTTTGTTTTCAAAACATGTATAACTCAGTTTGGTGATTTTGTGTATTGAAGTGTGTATCGATTAACAACTATTCCAATGATAAATCATAAGAAAACCTGGATAAAAACTTATGATGCTATCCTGATAACGCAGGTAATTGATTATTGGAAATTTCTCTTTCTAACATTGGTAACCAAATTTGACTACATTCGGCTGAAATACTAGCTACACATATATCTGCATTTATTTGTATTAAAGCACTTTCTTTGATTTTCCGTCTTTTATTATTGGGCTCTTTCAATATTATTTTTGTCGAATCCCATTGGTGAATTGACAGCAAATTATCAATATTTGGCTTGAGTTTAGTTAAGTATAACCGTAAATCTCCTCGCTCTGTAATATTTAATCTGCTCCGTTTTTTTGTCAACAAGTTTGTTACGGCACTAAAACTGCGTTCGACGAGATATTGTTGCATAAAAGACACATAGGCAATCGCTTGTCTGTATTTGATGGAAGAAAACCAAATTTCAAATATTCAACACTGTACTGTCGACACTTCTTCTTGGATTCAGCCATGTTTCGTATCAATTACCTACCTGTAAATATGAAAAAAATGTTTGTTAAGTAATCTTAAAATGATTTAACAAACATAATAGATGTGGCTTTTTAAGAGAATAATATATTTAAAGAATTGTAATGAAATTAAAGTAGAGCTAGCTGGAATAGAAGTTTAATATTCCTGAACTTTCTGTTCTTTTTCGAAATAAATATAGGTATTTAATTTTATTTTATACTTTTACTTTGTATATATTTTATACGTGTACTTAGTCACTTACTAAACGCAACATACTTATTCATTACAAAACACAATCAAAACTAAGTATTTATTTACGCACTTATAAAGATGAAAAATTAGGACTATCCATACAAAACGCACGCATCACTTAAAAATACTTAAAATCAGATAGTTTAAGAAAGTAAAAAAAATACTGTTATAATTTTCCTTGACCTATGAAATCTTTATTCTTGGAATGGTTCAGAACCTACTGTTTGTGGGTTTGTTTTTCCCGCAGATTCAAGTTGCTAACAAATAGATAGGTAGGTACTTACTTTTCCAACACTGGCAAACAATAATATCAATTCACTTTAATTTTCAAAAGTCTGAAAACTACTTCCGTCACTGGTGAACACATATAGGTACACTTTCTTTTTTGAAATTCCGGAAACAACTGAGTAATGTTTATCATTCGCATTCGTATTTATATTAGAGAAAAATCCAACAAGTTCATGCAAGTTCAGACACGACTTTAACTAGGCGGGCGGGAGGCGCGGCATCGGCGAGTCTTGACACGCTCTTTCTGAATATGGAATATGCAAGTTCTTACAAAAACAATTGCTGAGCTTCTTATAATATTGTCTTCCTATACTCATAGGAGAAGTCAAGCTTCTTATAATATTGTCTGCCTATATTATTGTCTCCCTATATTCATAGGAGAAGTCAAGTCGGGTCACCTAATACATTTTTATATAGACCCCCGTTAACGAGTTGTGGACCCCCATTTTTTTTCTACGCAAGCGTAGACCCCTGTCGGGCTCCCGTGGACCCCTGGGGGTCCACCTGGACCATTTTGGGAATCAATGGTCTAGATGTTTCACCTAAATAAAATTTGTCGCATTCACAAGATATCTTATATATGCAGTTTCTTGAAGATTGCTTTCAATTTTTTGGTTTCGTTTTTATTAGTATAAATCTCAACGTATTATTAGATTTAAAGCTTGTTCAAATATTGAATTGATTACCAATTTTCTTAATTCTTTCTGATAAAAAATATAGAAACACTATTGAGGTGAGGAGAGAAAAAAGAATAATTATCAAGTAACGATTTTTTGGCATTTAATATCATTATTTGAAAAACTTCTTTTGTAAACCTTCAATTCCTATATTTCTTTTGATATGTATACATTTAATACGAAGAAAAAGTTTTCAATTACACAGAAAAAAGATCTGGAAACTGTTCTACCAGATGACGTAGCTGATGCTATAAATTAATAATGATCATAATATTCATAATGTTGACTAGCCCTATATAAATTGAATGACTGGAAATAGATTGGGTTATTCCCATCTTGAATACGAGCAATATCATCCGATTTATAAATGAAAAACCTGTTTTTCTCTTAAATTTGCTGACAAATAAAAGAAACGTCCAGTCAGGTTTCTTCCCCAATAGGATAGTTTTCGTGGAAAATTTAGTTAGGACGGCTTGTTTGGTCTCATCTCAATCGAACTCTCTTGTTTGTGGTTCGTGAACAGCTTCTGGTCAGAGGTAATTACGTTATACAAAGGCGTAGCTGGTGAAATATTAATGGTATATACTAGTAGACTGTGTATTCGAGCAAATCGTGGTCTGTTGGCAGGATGAGAGCTCCTGCAGAGAATAATCGCCAATTATTTTCAGAAGTGATAAAAGCAATTAGAACTTTATTTGTTTAATTTCTTCTAATTTATTTCAACACTATCACAAACCAAAATATCCGTATAAGTTAAAGAATTGAGTCTTTCAACTTTTTGCAGTGGTAGCTCAGCAAATTTTAGTTTTACGTCAAAATAGTTGTCAGCGTCCATTGGCTCAACAATTGAATGAAAGACATAGATCAATGCGAGAGGCTCACCTTTAAACACGATTTAATTCCGCATGAAAGCATCTTTGTCAATTAATATATGGACAAATGTTCAGTTCCCAGGGATCTTCACTCAAGCTGGTGACTGGTCATGGCTCCACTTCAGGTCGATATGCACTCCAATCATTCAGGAAACAACTTAAAAGAACGAGATTGAGGAAACATTAGGTACTTGCATCAAAATTTCATTGTGAAAGCCAATAATATATAATTATAAATCGAGATGATCTTGTGGTAATTTGGAGTGGACACTAATAACGTTCATACACTGTCACTCTTCGTTTATATTCCATATTAGCTCAATCCGTATCGCGTATCCACTTACCTCTCCGTATCAATTACATCATAAAACCGGCTTTGAAAATCAGTGCTGTCTTCCATCAAAGACAAAATCGCCGACGCCATCATATGATAATTGAAATGAATTGGTAATGTCAATCTTAATCAAGTATCTGTTTGAACGGAAACAAATCGTAAAAATCCATCAATAGAAATAAAAACTCTGTACAAACAATCACCGTCTTTGGGTGAGCATCAACTGCTTAATATAAAGTACATCTGTGATTTATTTATTTGTCACCAGAGACGTCGCTTAGGTTTTAAAAACAGTTTATGGTAGTTTCCGTTTCACATTAAAAGAATCTACGTGTATTTGCAGTCGTTTATGCGAATTTGTTGGGAAAACCAGCGCCAAATTGAAAAATTGACATTCCGACTCGTGAAAGTGAGAATGACAACAACAAATCAACCAGAGCCAAATTGAACATACCGCAAAGTGCAGAGACATCTGGTAAAACATACAACTGCAGATACATTTGGGATAAGAGGACGTTGAACAAAAGGAAGTAATATGACAAGCTGGTCTGCGTTTATGTATGAACTTTTGGCTTTTGTTGGTTCATTTTGTTTTGAAAAATATACACAAAACAAGAAAGATTTCCCATCCGAGAAGCATTTGAACGTTGCGAGGTAGTTATGTAACGTTGGGCTAGACAACCCAATTAAATAGTATACAAAGTCTCCAACAACACAAATACTGGTCAAGAAACTTTTAAAAGTGCATTAGAATATGTTTTTTAAATTAAATTCGTGAATCAAACAATGGTCGGGTTCATCCCAACAAAGTTGATCAGGTAGCGATTTTTAAAGTGATCCATCAGTTCGTAATTCTGCTGAACGTGCTAATAAAACCATCGACATAATATGTCAAATGTCAATGGATACAACAACAACAACTCAATTTTATTTGATATATGTAAAGAAAATAGGTTTTCTTTATAGTTATTTATGATATGAGTGTTAAAAGTGAGGTTTTATTTTGTGAGTGAAAACTTTTGTGAAATGAGCGGAGCGAATTGAACAATTTCACGAACAAAATAAAATCACTTTTAACACAAATACCATACAATGTTTTTTGTACAACTTCCCTATTTTGATAATGAAACGAGCGAATTTGCAATGACAATAAATTCAAAATGCATTTTAGTATTCAAATAATCAAAAGATTGTTGTGAATGGCAGACGTTGCCAACGTTATGATTACTAACAAATGAGAAAAGACGCTGTCATTTGAATGGAGTGCTAAAAATATTTTTAACACTGGTGTTAAAAGTATTTTTAACACGCTGCTATGTAAACAATCGTTTTTAACATTGTTTGCTATCATTAAAAGTGTCACTTTTAATGACAGTTGTACAAAAATATTTTTTTAGTTTAGTACGCTTCGCCTGACTGTTGTAAAAATGTCAAACTTTTTAGTCTGTCATTATTAGAATATAGTGTCAAGAAAAATTCCAAAAAAAGTAAACTTTTGTTGGAATATATTTTGTGTACAAAGATTAGAATTGATGGAAAAATAAACTTGTCATTTCTTTGTTTTCAGGTAAAGTTGTTACAATAGGGTACTATATAAGATGTTTTCTTTGATAAGAAATTAACAAAATAAAACTTTGTTTTCAGAAGCAACACATTCGTTTATTTTAACCTAACCCAGAAGATATAGTCTTGTATATATACGACAATTATGAAATAGATATCACTTCCATTTAATAACCAGGAGTAATTTGAAAAGCCTTACTCACACCACTAAAAGTTACCAAATTAGTTACTAAAGGGTGTGTTCCGAAAAAGTAGTCAACAGTCGTGTACCAAATCTATTAAATGTGTCTTGATTGATAAAGAAATCAGCCGCGCTTAGTCGTAAGTTGATTTATCGTCTGTCTAGTAGATTATTTAGATGTTAAACAGACGGGTATTCTGTCACATGTTAAACTTTGTCCTGCTTCGTATAGATTAGAACATACACATTACTCTAATATAGCTGTTTTTAATTAGCAAATAACTGAATGAAATGAAAATGAAGTCAATGAGTTAGTTTCTAAATTCCATAATTTTCACTATACTTTCACAAAACCCATTCTTTTATAAAATTTTTAAACCTTCAATAGCTTATAACCTCCATAGACTTATGACGATATCTTTCCAAATATGTAAAAATACAATGCATATAATAAACAAATAGTACATTTATTCAAAGGATCACACAGTTGAATTTAATTTGTTTCAAAGCTTGCAAAATTTTATCCAATATAGATAACTCATTTTTGTTCTTCGAAGATCATTTTTATTTCACTTATCACAATTTTTCGAAAGTCTTGGTATTCCACTAATATTTGCTGCACTGTATTTTGTTCCTCTACCTCGGAATTCCTTTAATAGTTAATTAACCGTTGACTCTACTACTTCTATAAGGAAAATGATGAGCATTCAATACCATGTTAATATAAAAGTAATAATCTTACCAATTGCTTTAGAAATTGTAGATATAAAATAAATGACCTATAAGTTCACCATTCATATTGTTTTTCCGGACTAAGCGAGGAGCTGGTACTCGAAGTAGAAGAGTCCATCATTGCAGATATTCAACACAAATGCTTACTGAAGTTTTAAAAGGAACAGTTTCAACGAAACTAAGTGAAAATAATAAAATAACAAGATCGGATGCGATGACAAATTAAGTATACCTATCTATCTGTCAGAACTATCAAAAATGAAAACCACAAAACAGTCTAACCTAGGCTAGACTGTTTTGTGATGAAAACTATCAGCTGATGTCAATATTAAAAAGTGTTGTGTGAAACTGGGCGGAATCTGACCAATCAAAGGTCCACAGAATTGCCAACTTAAATTCAAATCACTCCTCCTGGTTTTTAAATAAGGTATATAAATGGGATTTAATTACAATAAATTGAACTCCCCACTTTGGAGCATACTTTGAAGAGTTGAATTTCCTGACAAACTATACAATTTATTAATGAAAAAATAAGTCACCTCCAGCTCTTCACTCATTTTCACTAAAATACAAACTAAAATATCTCCAAACAAAGATATTTATAATATTTTTCAACATATGCCATAAATGACAGTTAATGCATCATCAATCGGTAGCGTGTAGCGTATTTCAATTCTGATTGAAAAAATGGCGACTGATACCACATCGCTCAATCTGATCAGTTAACAAGACACGCGTTCAGCAGGAAATTGATGATCGCTTCGATAGCGCTACGTTGTGATGAACGCGACCAATGATGGCCAGATCAGTTACATGTCAACATGGTGGACTTTGTTAAGCGACCTTTTCTATACCAGCTTATACTACCTATTTGGACAAGAACACCTTTTTCCACATCTAACTGCGACCTTTCCGACTTTCCTTCTCGCATGGCATAACATCGGGAAAATCATCCCAGAAAAATCGAAAAGGTCGAATTCTAAACGAAAAGAGCTAATCCATACTGGAGGAAACAAGACAGAGCTCCACACCTTTTTGGTGCCATCATACTATGATGGAATATTCCATAAAGCAACACTGGGAGGCAATAGAAAGTGTACCTGGTAAACTTCTGTGGATTTGATAAGCCATTTTCTACATATTGAATATCAAAAATGTAGTAATATTGCATAGAAAGGTGCTGTTTCTGTGTCATCCATCTTTCCCTTAATGGAATTATCGAAACAGAATTTTCTAATTCACTTTAAGTGCTTCTATTATAGTTGAATCAATTATTAGATAGGCGTTATTGTATTTGGCTTCGTTGATTCCGAAGAAAAAGTATATAATTGCGATTAAATTGTGTAAGAGGAAATTGATATCAAAAGGAGTCACTATCTTATATAAAAGTTAATGTAATCGAAAAAATTAATGTCGTTCCCTAATTTTTTCAGCAATAAGTATTTGGAAAAAAAACTTTGATGCGAAGGAAAAGAAATAATTTTCCTTTTTTGAGGAAAGGAATAAGCGTCCATAATTTTGTTAAAAGTTTAATGTCATAAGCTGTACAGTTTTTTTTGTAGAGAAATACCTGCCATTCTTTCAAGTCGGTAAATTGGGAAAGAAATAAGTTTAGGGAAAATGGAACGAAAGTAAAGTTGACATTGTTTGTTGAAGAAAGGAATACTTAAGAACATTTCTCATTGAAAATATTCAGTTTGAATGTGGTGGTTGATTGCAGCGACAAGAAAAATTGTTTTATCCAGCAAATAATTGTATGAATTTATTTTGTTGTAAGTAGTTATAATGGTAGAATAATTATCAGGTAGAATTTCAACCACACAATGATCAATTTTATTCATAACCAAGCTTTTTCTCTGCTTTATACGGTCACTTTATCAACCAACTAATTGGGTTTCATATCAGGTTGGTGTTGTTGAGGAACTGGATGGCCTTAACATTCATCTGGCTTAAAAGTACTTCTTCATAACATTTGCTACAAAGGGTAGACCGCTATATGACTATGATAAAACCATGTTTTTAGTATCTTACAAACGAATAGACGGCGCAAAATAACAAGATCTTGTATACTTGACGTAAGGGATATTGTGCGAACAAAGTTGCCGGCATTTTGTTTGACTGTAATACGATACGATATTGTTATTTTTTTTAAAGGAGCCGTCCCTTTCACCGCCACCACCTGCTTATTGTGAATCAATACTGTCATAGTCCAGTCAATATTTTAATTTATTTGACGATAAATTCATTTAACACTATAATTTCAACTAATAATGGTTGAAATGTTCTTAATAATTTTTAATTATCAAATAATAAATAATAAAGTGCTATCATACTTTTTAAGATACGTAATGTATAGAAAAAACTTTGAACAATGTTATCCTTTTAATATTTAAAAACATCTTAAACATAATACCAGACAATTAACACTACCTTATATCTATATGTCTCATTTCAAATAATTTATTATTATTTTCTTCTTTGACTGAACTATAAATATATTTGGGAAGGGTTATAGTCTGTACAGAAAGTACGAGGAGTAATAAATCATTCATTT